>JAOTON010000870.1:1797500-1890000 GCA_034440635.1 Lepas anatifera
AATACATGGGAAAATGGTTTTTACGGAATAACTCAGTAACGGATGGTGATAGAGCAATTATTTTAGCTGCATTAGACTCGCCTGGGTTTTGCGGTTCTAATGATATGCATTTTATATAATTTGACCTGACCTGACCTCAGGTCAGGTCAAATCCTTAATTTGACCTAGCAAGGTCAAATTATATATCATTCGATTCGGCTTGCCAAGAGGATTCATATAGTTTAGATCGTTTTGCTCTATCTTTAATTGTTCAGATGTAATGCCCGAAAAACTGAATTTTACATGTTATCCCTATGACGGGCATGTTTTGACCTCTCGTGACCTTAAATGTGACCTGACAAAAAAATGGTTCAAATGTTTTCGATGGAGAAGTGGATGGGCAGCCCAACGCCGTTTACCGTTTTTCGCTACCTACCGTGGTTCTCGAGATCTTAGGGGGCGGGTACCCGCCCCCGTCAATGCGAAGGTGGCTCAGACCCCCGTCAATGCGCGTGTTAATGCGGGTGTTGGCCCTGAGCGTACATCCACTTAGAGCTATAGGGGTGCTGCATGTCCCATTAGCTCTTTTTATTGTTTTCCAGACCCACAACGCAGACACTGTTTGTGTTACACTGTAATGTGCGTACAGTCACGAAAATAGCCACTTCTAGAATATCTAATGATAGAAAGCAATGCAGTTTTGAAGACAAGGACTTTCATAAATCCATGCCATGGACTGTCACGTCACATCATCCACTGATGATTGGTCCGTCATATCGCATCCGCCATTGATGATTGGTCTGTCACGCCACATCACCCATTAATGATTGACCTGTCGAACCAATAATCCAGTGATAATCACGAGTGATGAACCACGCGACTGCTGCAGTGGGGGTGATTCCAGGCGCCCTTCTGTCGCAGACGTACCTGAGCCGTAACCTGGTGGACTCGCGCTACCTGGACAGCCTGCGACAGCTTGCACAGCGCTGCCAGAGGGCCGAGTGTCTGAACCTACTGCTCGTCAACGGCGGCATGCACGCCCTCTGGCACAACGTCGCCAACCACAGCGTCAGAGGTTGGCACCAGGTGCCGTCTTACACCAATGCCGAACGTTGGCCGATGTTATGTAAAAGGGCATGCCAATTCTCCACCAGAAGTCCTTCAGCTCTGCTTGCTGTTGACTATTTTCGGCGAGCCGTCGCGTGCTGCGGTGGCATTTTCACGCTCGGATAAGTTCCAAATGGACGGTGAACGAAACCGAACATAAAACCCGTCTGCCAACAAAATAAGCCTCTTGTTGACCACAGTGACACGATTATATAAATTATCTCCGCCCTTGACCAACAAGGCTGATTTTCGATTTCAGGCTGCACAGTTTCTGCTTAGGGCACGGGCCATTATGTACGCTTCACTTCCGACAGCGCCCAACACTCGGCTGGATTTGGTGCCCTTTCGTGGAACTGTTATGTAAAAGAATTCACATATCTATATTCGGCCTATTGTCTGAAGATATCTCTGCACAATCCCAAAATAGTTTCGATTGACGACACCCTACGACCTTGGGAGTTAATATTCCATTAATCCTGGAACGGTCCAGCCTTTTACTGGATGTGGTCAAACGCCATATAACCCTGGCATTTGGTACACTGATAAGCATCAAACCAGTTTTGAAGCAGGATTCATATTTCTCGATAACGCTGATTTACCGTTAGTCAACGATACGCTTTCCATCTGTTGGGGCATGTCAGTAAAAATTTCCATTTTCAGGGTAAAGAGCAACCATGCTAGTATTTACAGCTGCTCTCTAAAAACAGCATCACTAATTATCCATCCAAGCCATCTTAAAAAGTAATGTCAGCGACACTCAGAAGTACAAACGTCCATGCCTTACAAACAATACATACAGGCATGCTCTGGGGCAAATTGTGGCGAGCACATTTATATTCAATCCGGCTCATTACCAAAACCGTCCCGACAGACTTAGACAACTCCGTGTGTACATCACCATTCTCCGTTCTACCTTAGCTGCACCAGAGTTGTCTGCACTCGCGGCACTTGCTCTGATAAGTTCCCCTTCCCGCAGGGGTGCAACAATTCGGCCAGCAGATGCATCAGCTGGCTCCCACGCTTCAACAGTTGTCCAAACTAGGCGTGACGGTACGTCTCATGCTGAAGCCGATGCGGGAGAAACGCAACTAGTCTCACTGGGGGCTTGGGTACATATTTTACCAGGAGGCGCAGACCCCGGATTTCCGATGACCCGGGGGAGTGGGGAGTGCGGAGGCGAAGCTTCAAAATATTGGTTGAAAACGGTCCCTGAAAACGGTCGATGGAAATGGTTCCTGAAAACGTTACTGAAGCAGTAAACCGGCACTAAGATTGGGGACATGCATTTATTTATGTGGGTCTGCATAGGTACTATCAAGAAAAGGCAAACTTTCTATGCCGAGGCCCAGAAATTTAGATGGACGTCTCTTGGTTCAAAACTTGGGGGGGGGGTGCGTCCCTCCAATTTTAGAGCCCTTGTATCTTACCATTATTTTTTTTTCCAGCTGCTTTGCCACCTGAATTCCGCACCCATCAGCAGTATTTCCATACTATGAGTTGTCTCCCGCCAGCCTGATGTTGATTTGGACGCAATACTAAATACTGATAATTTGACTTCCAGCAGGACTAGATGGCAGCCTGCTACCGATCCGGGCAGTGCATTGTTTGCAACCTTTAACTCGCGCATTGACGGGGGCGGGTACCCGCCCCCCTCGGGTTTTTCGGAGACAGCATAAAAACGGCGGCGCGTAGCGCCACCGTACTTGGCATACCTTTTCCCTCATCATTTTTATAACTTCTGTGAAAATTTTAAGGTTAGGTCATATCAGGTCAGGTCACCAGTACAGGTCAAGTGACCTGACCTAAAAAAAGTTTAAGATAGCATAAGTCGGAGCAGGGTGAACTTATCCGATTGAAACTCATATCACATAATGGGCCTACCGAGTTCTCTAAAACATGTTCCGGTATTTTTGATACCGGTGACCTAAGGTCAGGTACGAGGCATGACCTCTCCATTGGAAATACATGGGAAAAATGGTTTTAATCAAATACCTTGGTCATGGATAGTGATAGAGTGTTTCTTTTAGCTTCATTATACTCACCTTGGCTTTGCGGTTCTAATGATATGTATTTTATATCATTTGACCCTGACTTGACCTCAGCTCAGGTCAAATCCTTGATTTGACCTAGCAAGGTCAAATTATATATTATTCGATTCGGCTTGCTGCGAGGATTCATATAGATCAAGTGATTTTGCTTTGTCTTAATTTGTTCAGATGTAATGGCCGAAAAACTTAATTTACACGTTATCTCTATTACGGCATGTTTTGACCTCTGTTGACCTTAAATGTGACCTGACAAGAAAATGGTTCAAATCTTTTCGATGGAGAGATTGGATGGGCAACCCAACGCCGTTTACCGTTTTTCGCTACCTACCGTGGTTCTTGAGATCTTAGGGGGGCGGGTACCCGCCCCCTCGTCAAGGCAAAGGTGGCTCAGACCCCCGTCAATGCGCGTGTTAACTGGGGACCAATTAAGGAAAAGGGCACTACCAGGATTCGGGAAGGGGGCTTCATTTCATCAGAATTTCATCATTCGACGGGTCAATCTGTTTCCTTTGTCAGGCACCCTTTCTTCCTACACGAATGATGACCATATGATTATAATCAATACATCGGTGCGATAAGTTAAGCAAGTGCGTGATGCCCCACATAGCCGGCCAGAATTTAGCCTTGGCCTGCTCGATGACCTTTTAAGACAGATTACCCTTCTCTAATAGGTCTCGTTGCTGCCCAGTCTCCTCCAATTACTAGCACCCCACCGAACCAAAAATTCCGGGGCCGTAACTCCTCCGGTAGCTGTACCCACTGTCTAATGAAAACACATTAGCTTTTGCAGGGCCCCGAAAGGTCAATAATGTTGTATGTAGTTTCAATATTTTGTCTTCAAATATAATGTAAACACCACGAAGGAGCGTTTGGTTAACAGGCGCTGGAGAGGGGTCCTAAAGTGCCCCCACCTATTTTCCCTAAGTGCCCAGAGAACTTATCGCAACTGGGAAGTGCTACTTAGCTAAAATTCAGATAATTTATGAGCGCGTCGATTGGAAAAAATATCAATCAGTTGGTAATCGCTTGACTTATAGGCTTTCAAAAGTAGACCTATATTTTGAGACCGTCGCAATCATTTCTTAAACAGCATCGTGAAAACATCGAAAGGCGCGACGTAATAACGTCATATATTCGGGATTATATGTAAAGGTCACCCCAAATGCAGATTAAGGTCAAGGTCAAAATCATTGACCTCAGTGTTCCGGTCAGATGACATTTTTGGTAGGACATGTGTTATGTTGTGACTTCTCAGTTAAGGCTGCTCAATGTCGAGGTCAAGGTCAAAGGTATTTTGGGGTCACAATCTAATTTCCAGCATAAAGGTTGCTATAGTGCCAGTTATATTGTACATTACTGGGAACAGGTCATATTGTTACGTCATTGGTCAGCTACCTTGAATAACGTTGACCACAAACTTTCAGAGAACATTGCGTGGGGCCTTCTCTCTATGACCTTGATCTGCTTTCAGTATATTTCCGACTTTTCTGCATAATCACGGTATTTCCCAATAGGTCTCCAGCACGGCCCATATTTCACCTTTACGACCCTGTTAGCCCTTGAAGATATTGACATAGGTCAATAAAACTTGGCTATAATATTGATCACCATCGTCCCCATGGCAAGCTGATTACTGACGGATCCATGGGGGGGCCAAAGGGACCGTGGCCCCCACCAAAGCCTGAACTAGTATTTTTGCCCCTCCACAAGGATCAAATTTTGGCCGTTTTTGTAAAAATTATATTCCTTTCGCGATTTTTCTCAGTTTGGCCCCCAAAATGTCGGTTGGACCCTCCAAAAATTGCTCCTGGATCCGCCAATGAAGTGGATAAGTGTCTGTCTAGAAAAAACATGGTGGGGCTGCACAATCCACATCGTCTCCAAACGATACTGGAGCGTGCTTTATGTACTAGTAGTCCCGAGCCTGGTTACCAGTCTTCACCTCCCGTTGTCTTTGTGCGCTGCACATGCGTAATGGTATGCGGATCCAGGATTACCGTTTGGGAGAGGGGCAAATGGTCGGAGAGGCGGCACTTTCGGACGACAAAACCTATCAGGCGGGAGCCAAATCATATCGTAGGGTTGACGATACTGGCACCCTGGCAGGGATGGGGCTGGGAAGCGACGTTTCAGTGGGGCGCTATTGAACCTTCAGGGGACGTGACTTTTTCGTGGGGCGCCGAGGGTTGATCAGAGGGAGGAAAGTGCCCTCCCCTGAATTCGCCTCTGACGTAACGATACGTAAGGCGTGACATGCGTAATGCGTATACTGATGTAATTCAGTTGTCATTCCTCTGCGCATAGTTTCCTGACGTCCAGGGCTTGCCGTTGCCACAGGTGCTGTGGGTGCTGAATGAGCCCATCATGGAGGATGCTGGCGGGGGCTTCGTTCGGATGCAAACCGAGGTTGCCTGGCTCATGAACCAGGTGGCTCTCTCTGTCCTGTAAGAAACTGTACTTTTATGTGTCGCTTTGCTTTGTTCACGTGCTTAGCTCCTACTATTATTTTGGTTTCATTCGAATTTCATACATAGCCTCAGGAGATTCGAGAACTAATAGGTACCTATAATATTCGTACCTGGTTACATAGTTTGAGTTTTTCATTTTACCGACTTGATAAGCTGACAACAAGCTAATCCTTTTTTACGTTATTTCAATATTTTTCCTTTCATAAATTATTTCAGTTCAACTACCTAGTTTCACTGGCCTCAAGTTGACAGCCGCGCGCTGTTCCAGCCGAGACTATGGCGGGGTACTGGTCTGGTCATCCCACCTCCCAGTGGCAGTCTGGTACCAGGAGGTATGCAGGGCGTTCGACTACCCCACCCAATCCGGATTCAACTGTCACGACGCCATACACCTGGATGACTTCGCCTATGACAACTATATAGATATACTGATGAATTTGCTATGCGATGATCTCACTGTCATGCCTGAAAGTAACTGTTGCGGAATTAGCAGCTGATGCTTTCGAGAATAAGAGTGTCACGAAAACAAGATAAATAACAATTGCAATGTGTATGTCTGAGTTTTTGCAAAAAGGAAGGCCATGCCGGGTCATGGTAGGTCACAAGTGTGGTTCGCAATTGATAGTGAAACAAAGACAACAATTTATTTCAGTCGCATTTTCATCCTTTTAAATGAGTGCAGCTTTTAGTGGCAGCCGATAACTGTTCTTTGCGAATAGTACCGCTGCAAAACAGGCACTTCAGTCACAAATCCACGGTTGCAAGCAGGCACTTCAGTCACGAGGTCACGGTTGCAAGCAGGCACATCAGTCCAGGTGACTGTCACGGTTGCAAAGCAGGCACTTCAGTCACGAGGTCACGGTTGCAAAGCAGGCACTTCAGTCACGAGGTCACGGTTGCAAAGCAGGCACTTCAGTCACGAGGTCACGGTTGCAAAACATACTTTCCAGTCACGCAGTCACGGAGCCAAAGATTAGTCACCCGTCAACTTCAGATCTGGAAATCGGCAAAACTGCACCGTTTTCATCTAAAAAAGGTACCTTTAAAGGGAATGTGACACCTCTATAACGTGATTTTAACTGAGATAGCCAAGTTGTAAAGCATGCCGGAAAACCCTGTACTCAAATCATTTGTCTTGAAACTCAATATTTGCGTGGAGAAAAGCTAAAAAAACAACCTGAAATAGATAGGGTAAGGGCGGGTAAGAGTACGCAGGAGATAAGAGTACGCAGCAGCTGTTTTGGTTGCTTAGCAACCACTGAGATGGTGGATACCCTGGTATAAAAAAGCAAGGTCAGTGCCTAGGCTGCACACCAAAATTCAACGTGCTCCTGTTCTTTCCGCGGGAGTTCAGAGCAAAATAAGTTTCTGGGCACCCTTGAAGTAATATTTCTTAACTGGGTAAACTTGTAGACCATGCTTCAATTATCAAAAGTATTGTAATACGATCTGTCTTCAGTAAGAAAGCTGAGCTGGGAGTGTGCTCCAGGACCGGAGCTCACGATAAAATGCCTGCCAGCATGTTTATGAAGACTTTCTTCCCAAGGGAGCATGTCCGGCAAGAGTACGCAGTAGACCATTGGGCAAGAGTGCGCATGCTTAAGAGATAGGAAAATTTAATTTTCGCTCGGAACAGATTCCGTCATTCATATTTGGAAAACCAAACGTTGCAACATAATTCTTGTATATTCAGAACGATATAAAATCATACAATCGCCTAGTTTGGCGACAAAAACTTCGCGATATGGCCTATGCTCCTAAAGCACAGCGGGGCATCATTGCGTACCCCAGCCTCCTCTCTTGCGTACTCTTACCGACCCACTCCGGCAAGAGTACGCACGTGACTTATTATTTTTGATGGGCTCGTGGTGAGTTCCTTTCAGAGACATCGAGTTGAAACATGGACCATACATAGACAATTCTTCATGCTTAACAACCACATAAAAATATTAGCTGTTAGACTTATAGGAGAAAAGTCAAAGCTTTTAGAAAGTTAAGTGCGTACTCTTGCACGGACTTCCCCTACCATATTTACCCCAGCCAGGCGGCCACAGTTGTCGGATGTTGGTGTGACGATAGTGTTGACGTATGTACGGTGAATAATCAGCCAATTGAAGCCCTTGAAGCCTATTGAATATAGTAGTAATTGCCAGATAATGACGTTATCCACAGGCAGAGGTTTATTTTTTCACCATAGACGAGCATTTAAAAAATCAAAATATTGAGCTCATTGTACATTTTTCAGAGAAAGTGTGAACGTTTTTGTTATTTTCGGCTAGAAATACCCCTAATTACACTAAATTCCTGGATCCGACCAAGGTGCCACATTTCCTTTAATCTAATTGGTCATATATTCAGGGTGTAAGGGGTGCTACAAAGGAGTTGCTAACATTTTACAGCTAACCCAGCCAGACACTCACGTCTCATCAACGGCCAGAACGGAGAGACACTAATAGTCGCATCACCAACAACCAGAACTAAGAGAAACTGACAGTGTCATCACCAACAGCCAGAACGGAGAGACACTGACAGTGGCATCACCAACAGCCAGAACAGAGAGACTCTGACAGTGGCATCACCACCAGCCAGAACGGAGAGACTCTGACAGTCCCATCACCAACAGCCAGAACTAAGACACTGACAGTGGCATCACCAACAGCCAGAACGGAGAGACTCTAACAGTGGCATCACCACCAGCCAGAACGGAGAGACTCTAATAGACACTGACAGTGGCATCACCAACAGCCAGAACGGAGAGACACTGACAGTCTCATCACCACCAGCCAGAATTAAGAGAAACTGACAGTGGCATCACCAACAGCCAGAACGGAGAGACACTGACAGTCTCATCACCACCAGCCAGAACTAAGAGAAACTGACAGTGGCATCACCAACAGCCAGAACGGAGAGACACTGACAGTGGCATCACCAACAGCCAGAACGGAGAGACTCTGACAGTCCCATCACCAACAGCCAGAACTAAGACACTGACAGTGGCATCACCAACAGCCAGAACGGAGAGATTCTAACAGTGGCATCACCACCAGCCAGAACGGAGAGACTCTAAGAGACACTGACAGTGGCATCACCAACAGCCAGAACGGAGAGACACTGACAGTGGCATCACCAACAGCCAGAACGGAGAAACACTGACAGTCCCATCACCAACAGCCAGAACTAAGACACTGACAGTGGCATCACCAACAGCCAGAACGGAGAGACTCTAACAGTGGCATCACCACCAGCCAGAACGGAGAGACTCTAAGAGACACTGACAGTGGCATCACCAACAGCCAGAACGGAGAGACACTGACAGTCTCATCACCACCAGCCAGAACTAAGAGAAACTGACAGTGGCATCACCAACAGCCAGAACGGAGAGACACTGACAGTGGCATCACCAACAGCCAGAACGGAGAGACTCTGACAGTCCCATCACCAACAGCCAGAACTAAGACACTAACAGTGACATCACCAACAGGCAGAACGGAGAGACTCTAACAGTGGCATCACCACCAGCCAGAACGGAGAGACTCTAAGAGACACTGACAGTGGCATCACCAACAGCCAGAACAGAGAGACTCTGACAGTGGCATCACCACCAGCCAGAACGGAGAGACTCTGACAGTCCC
Source organism: Lepas anatifera (assembly GCA_034440635.1). Taxonomy (NCBI): domain Eukaryota; kingdom Metazoa; phylum Arthropoda; class Thecostraca; family Lepadidae; genus Lepas; species Lepas anatifera. The sequence continues at coordinate 1,806,735 of JAOTON010000870.1, forward strand.
ATCACCAACAGCCAGAACTAAGACACTGACAGTGGCATCACCAACAGCCAGAACGGAGAGACTCCAACAGTGGCATCACCACCAGCCAGAACGGAGAGACTCTAAGAGACACTGACAGTGGCATCACCAACAGCCAGAACGGAGAGACACTGACAGTCTCATCACCACCAGCCAGAATTAAGAGAAACTGACAGTGGCATCACCAACAGTCAGAACGGAGAGACACTGACAGTCTCATCACCACCAGCCAGAACTAAGAGAAACTGACAGTGGCATCACCAACAGCCAGAACGGAGAGACACTGACAGTGGCATCACCAACAGCCAGAACGGAGAGACTCTGACAGTCCCATCACCAACAGCCAGAACTAAGACACTGACAGTGGCATCACCAACAGCCAGAACGGAGAGATTCTAACAGTGGCATCACCACCAGCCAGAACGGAGAGACTCTAAGAGACACTGACAGTGGCATCACCAACAGCCAGAACGGAGAGACACTGACAGTGGCATCACCAACAGCCAGAACGGAGAAACACTGACAGTGGCATCACCAACAGCCAAAACGGAGAGACTCTGACAGTGACATCACCACCAGCCAGAACGGAGAGACACTAACAGTGGCATCACCAACAGCCATAACGGAGAGACACTGACAGTCTCATCACCACCAGCCAGAACTAAGAGAAACTGACAGTGGCATCACCAACAGCCAGAACGGAGAGACACTGACAGTGGCATCACCAACAGCCAGAACGGAGAGACACTGACAGTCGCATCACCAACAGCCAGAACGGAGAGACACTGACAGTCCCATCACCAACAGCCAGGACGGAGAGACTCTAACAGTGGCATCACCACCAGCCAGAACGGAGAGACTCTAAGAGACACTGGCAGTCACATCACCAACAGCCAGAACGGAGAGACTCTGACAGTGGCATCACCACCAACCAGAACTAAGAGAAACTGGCAGTGGCATCACCAACAGCCAAAACGGAGAGACTCTGACAGTGACATCACCACCAGCCAGAACGGAGAGACACTGACAGTGGCATCACCAACAGCCAAAACGGAGAGACTCTGACAGTGACATCACCACCAGCCAGAACGGAGAGACACTGACATGTAGCACGGGGGGCTCTTGGCAGCTCTTCTACGGTATTTTGGGGCCAGTCGGTTTCGTACGTTTTCGGACACGTTGATTTCGAATTAAGGGTAAAAATGGATTCTCTAATTTTATTCGCCTCGCCGACGCTGTAAACTTTTTCTTGGAAGAACAGAAAAATGTCACTTCTCGAGGCTCTCTGGAACAGCCATCAGTGTTAACAATTAAACTGCCACTGGCCAGAGTAGATTCTCAGGTACAATGCTGTCAAAATTACATGTGTCTAACGATTTTCATCCTGGAGTCCTAGAGTTATCGCATTTCAAACAGAGATTCCGAGCCCAGGTGGGACATACTGTGCCGCAAAGGCTTGTCAACGCAGTCTTACGCGTTATATCCCATTACCTTACTGCTTCGATATACCTAAATATGGGGTTCAATCATTCTTGTTCGGGTACATTTTGCCAGTATGCACTATCTTACCATGATTGATAAGCGACTTGGGCAGATCTAAGCCAATAATTAAGGGAGAGCTGAAATCGACTAAAATAGTTTTTTAAAGCTTTTTTTAGGAATTCTTGTTTGATGGGTGCTTACAGCCACATGAGACGGGGGAGTTGAACCATAGCAAATTCAGGTCCGACTGAATCGGCCTCCGAATAACACCATGGTTGCTGATTTTATCTTTAATACAGCGGCACCTCAATATGAAATTCAGGAAGATATAACAATATCAGGTTGAAATGATGCTACAGCACTGCGGACGTCTGAGTTGCTCCTTCGGATGTAGCATTACACCACCGAAAAAAGGCCCGAATAGGTCACTGCCGCATTGTATTGGTGACTTAACACAGGCAATAACAGCCGCTCACTTTTAACCAGTAAGACGCCTTTTGGGCGATAACCGAGCGAAGGTTCGTGTTTCAAAATGAGAAATGAAGTTCGGATGGAATTTTCTTAGATGTTCCTGGGTTTTGACGATATCCCAAAAAAATTCCCCCCCCCCCCCCCCCCCTTTCCCCCCCCCATTAAAAAAAAAATAAAAAAAAAAAAAAAAAATCTAGCAAGATTTGTTTCAGATAATGCATTATTAAATTATTTTTATCCGAATTTAACTTGGCTTGGACTTTTTTAATCAGTTAAGTGTCCAGATTTATCGTTCGTGACTACACAGAGTGAAACAACTCTTCAGAATTATACTTATTTATCTAAGCTCACGCGCAAAACGCCTGCAAATACTTGTATTCGTTTTTTCAAGCAATGAAGCGTTCAAAAATCACTGCTCAGAGGGAAGTGGAGGGTCTTGCAGAAACACCCAACTCTGGTTATTTGTAACTGTCTAGCTTGAAATGTTGGTTAATTTGTCCTGCTCGGACCCAATCAGCTCAGGAGCCCCAGAGCTTCTCAAGGGGGCACCAGATCGGCCCATAGGGCACCAGATCAATTTAGGGACAACGGATCAGCTCAGTGGCCCCTGACCAGCTCGGGACACAGATTAGCTCGGGGGTACCAGATCAAGTCAGGAGGCACTTAATCAGCTCAGAAGCTCCATACCAGCATACCAGCTCAGGGGCCCTCATCAGCTTCGGTGGGCCCAGCTCAGCTCTGGGCCACAGAGCTTCTCAGGAAATCACGTGATCAACTCAGGAGGCTCAGACCAACTTAAAGAGCACAAAATTACCTCAGGGGCACCAAAAAAAAAACTCAGGAGCTCAGAAGGCACAATGATGGCTCCGGTGGCACCATATCGATCAGGTCGGGAATCCAGACCAGATCAGAAGCCCGGACCAGCTGCTGGCCCCCAGACCAGAGCAAGGGCCTAGATCGGCTCAGGAAGCACCATATCAGCTCAGGGGACACAAGATCTAATCAGCTCAGGGGTCCCGGACCTGCTCAAGACGCACTAAAACAGCTAATAGGCCACCGAGTAGGCTCGGGGGCACCAGACTAACTCAGAGAGCATTAGATAGGTTCAGGACTTACAATGATTTGCTAGGGGCGGCACCAGATTGACTCAGAGGGTACCAGATCAACTCAGAGGGCACCAGATCAACTCAGAGGGCATACGATCAGCTCAAGGGACCAAAACCAGCTGAGGGGCATCAGGTGAGCTCAAGGGGCAACAGACTAGCCTCGCCCGTACGATTATTGGCGACGCTAAGGCATTAGCTGGATGCGGACTGGGTACCCATATTTCTTCCAAGTGCTTTGAAACGTGACAGAATACACTAGCTGGCCAAAAATAGTCAACCACATCAAAAATTGCTCACCACATTGTCAACCAATTGTTTTAATTGCTACATGCGGTTTAGGCGCATCTAGGTTCAACAGTGTAGGGCACTAAATTTCCGGTGACAGCCAAAACGGTGTACACCGCCTAGCGATCAAAGGGCCACTCCGGCACCGATGGGAAGGGGCACGTGCCCCCCGTGCCCCCTTGGATGCGCCCCTGCTTACGCAGTTTTCAAGGCAGATTGTATAGTCCGCACGCTGGGTGCCTTGGGTGGCCTGCTAAACTTAGAATTTAAAAGCAGCTCACACAAGACCAGTGGAAGTTTAAATGGGGCCCGTGATCCATCAGGACCGACAAATTCGCATGGGGTCCACAAAACTCTGGGGCCTGTGGGGCATTCCAGGACAGATCGACCAAGGCTTGACACCACCATGTCTAGAAAAATCTGAAACTTTGTCTCCGGGGTAGTTTTGGGCCAGACACACGCCTGTGAGAATCTCAGCCCCCTCCGACCAACGGTGACCGAGTTATAGCCCGAGGCACTTTCGGGAGGTCACGTTGTAGACTCATCTTTGATGCTTCATAACTCAACAACGCATCACCTGATTAACAAGTTTTGTATATCATTGAACTCGTCTTGAATTATAGTTTATTTTGAAAAAAGAAAATGTTAAAATTGGAAAATTTTGGACTTTTAATTTGTTTGACCTTTTCCTTTTGACCTAGCTTGACCTTTTCCCAGTTGAAATTGCCCTTTTAGACACCTCAAAAATGTTTTTTCATAAAATATCTTTCGATAGCAAAAATAAAAAATGCGTTCTTGCTATAAGTTCCGAATATTTAGCACCTAAGGTAGGTATGTACATGGTTTTTGACCATTGCGGTAGTACAGCCTTATGTTTAACGCCGCAAATATAGCGATTGCTTTTGTAATCGGTCGCTGGAAATCATACTCCATTGTCTTTACGAAATTTTAATCGTACAAGTATCCGAATTTATGACAATTAACACGCGCCCACCCGAGGGGTGGGCAACCAGCCTCCTCAGGTTTCCACAGGTAGTAAAAAAAACACCTTCGCGCAGCGCCACCGTACTTCATGTACCTCTAACTCGAAATTTTTGCAAATTCTGGCAAAATTTTAGGTCTGGGTCATACCAGGTCAGACTGCCAACCCAGGTCAAGAGACCTAACCTCAAACTTTGGGAGGTGCATAAATCATATCAGATTTAGCCTATCGTGGTTAGAATCGCATTACATAGTAAGATCGCCTAGCAAGATAATTTTTCGTAGCAGGATTTCTATATCGATAACCGGGAGCAGGGCAAAGGTCATGATCTTTCCATTAGAAATGCATGGGGCGATTGGTAAATTTTGATAACTTGCGAGATTGAGAATTGTCGAGAATTGCGATGGAGGTTGTATTTTTACATTGTCGTGTCTGACTTGCCACTGCAGTTTGATTAATATTCTTTTTACCATACAGACCTAAACCTGGCCCTAGGTCAAAGCAGGTTAATTTTGACATTTGACTAGGCAATATTATAAGATATATAATCCGTTTGGGCTCAACAAGAGTGTTCCAATGGTGCTGAACTTTTCTTTCTACTGCTCTTCTCTGTCACCTATTATGCCACAAAATTTAGGTTTCCACTTAGTTCCCGTAGAAATACTGTGACCTTGAGCAACCTCAAAGGCGACACGACCAAACGATTGTATGTAACATATTCGGTAATGATTAAAACTGGCTATTTAGCGGCATCACTCCCAGTGCACTGTGTCATTATTTACCTGGGATTCTCGGATCCGTGTCAGCTATGAAATGATCACCTTGTAAAAATATCATGAGGCAACCTGTTCAAGCGACCAAGTCGAATGCGTTACAATTTCAGGACATTTTGTCGAATATATGAGCAGATTCAAATTACTTTTTGGGAATGAAAGCCTTTCAGACACGTTTGTTTCATTGCATGAATCCTCTCAAACATATGCTGTGCTGCACTGGATCAGCTTGCATCGATACTATTTTCCATCTCCGGGAACGATGTAATTGTGTGAGTTAGTGGTGCTCATAGGATAAGTTATACTTGTTTCAATTATTGATAAAGTCGCGACATCTTTGTAAAATTTCGTTTAAGGCTGAAAGGTTCATTATTAATAAGTTCATTTGCCCTCGTCTCCCTCGAAACAAGGAATCCCTTTTTATCACTTTTAATGGCTGCAGCTTTTCTGTTTATAAATATCGCCCAAGTTGTTGCCAGTTCGTTTTTATACATTTTGTACAAGTTGTTCTCAGTTCGATTGTTGGAGTCGGGGTCTCACTAAAGTCATCAATGGACTTGTCACGGAGACCCCGACCCCACCATCCGAACGAGCAACTCCCACAATGAAGGGTTGATTTTAGAAGCCAACGTTTAACGTCCCCACAGCACAGGGACGGCCGCCCCGCTCAGGTCACCCTCTTACCAGTCAGTTGCCAGCCGACCTGTACGTCGGGTAAGCTATTGAGCGCCGGAGCGTCTCAGCGGAACCGATCCCAAGCCTGTACATGCACTGCCACTGCATGCTTCTGAGCCGCGGGCCGGAGCCCAACGCTCTACCAACTGAGCTACCGGGGCGGCAGGAGGCAGTTTTAGGAGTAGGTGTCTCACTAGAGTCATCAAGGGACTTTTACGGAGACCCTGACCCCACCACCCAAACGAGCAACTCCCACGATAAAGTGTTAATCAAGGAAACAACGTTGAAAGTCCCACAAGGCATAACGACGACCGTCTACCTCAGGTCACCCCCTCACCACTGAGTTGCCTGCTGGCCTTCAGCATTTACGGTACCTACCACCTCCCAGTTGACCTAAATTATTTTTCCAGAAGTCGCAAAATGTTGTGTTAGAGGTAAATGGAGTACGGTGGCGCTGCGCGAAGGTATTTTTTACTACCTGTAGAGACCTGAGGAGGCCGGTTGCCCACCCCTCGGGTGGGCGCGTGTTAATTGTCATAAATTCGGATACTTGTACGATTAAAATTTCGTAAAGACAATGGAGTATGATTTCCAGCGACCGATTACAAAGCAATCGCTATATTTGCGGCGTTAAACATAAGGCTGTACTACCGCAATGGTCAAAAACCGTGTACATACCTACCTTAGGTGCTAAATATTCGGAACTTATAGCATGAACGCTTTTTTTGCTATCGAAAGATATTTTATGAAGAAACATTTTTGAGGTGTCTAAAGGGCAATTTCAACTGGGAAAAGGTCAAGCTAGGTCAAAAGGAAAAGGTCAAACAAATTAAAAGTCCAAAGTTTTCAAATTTTAACATTTTCTTTTTCAAAATAAACTATAATTCAAGACGAGTTCAATGATATACAAAACTTGTTAATCAGGTGATGCGTTGTTGAGTTATGAAGCATCAAAGATGAGTCTACAACGTGACCTCCCGAAAATGCCTCGGGCTATAACTCGGTCACCGTTGGTCGGAGGGGCTAAGATTCTCACAGGCGTGTTTCTGGCCCAAAACTACCCCGGAGACAAAGTTTAAGATTTTCTAGACATGGTGGTGTCAAATTGAAATATTTTTGGTCGTTTTGTCCTGGAATGCCCCCTGTGCAAATATAGGAGGCCCGCAGTATACCCGGCCTGATACATCTAGAGATCTGGGTTAGTTTGGTATGGCAGGCACCATCTTTGTAGTAGAACTAAAAGTATAGGGACCCGCACAACCTTACGCATCAGTCGGGGCAGATCGTGTAGTCTCAAGTCTGGCTCCCAGCTGGGGCCCGTGAAATCTCCTTGGGGCCAGCCACCCCTCCCCCCACCAGGGCCAGGCTGACACCAGGGGAGGGATTGGCGATTGCCTCCATCGCCTCCCCTTGATTCCACCCCGTGGCGCTAGGAAGTCACCACTCGGTCTCCGCAATTGTGTGAGCAAAACACCACTCGAGCTGGTACGACCGCGCAATTGTGGCTATATCAAAACATAGATCTGACTTTGAAAGCCCATAAGTAACCAAATTGTTGGCATACTTTAAACATTCCTATAGATCAAAGTGCCGTTAAATTATTTCAGACGCAGCCATGTAGCGTTTTTTGGCTGCGAATGGTTCTCCAGCCAACTTGGAAACAATAGGCGTGATGTGTCTCAGAGGCACCCCTTCCAGTCTGCGTGTTAATCCCACCAGCCACCGCGTCCACCATGCTCAAGTCTGTTTCTCATTTTTGAGGCTTTTATGGGCTTGCACCCCCATGGGTGTGGATTTTCAAAAATCATTAAGGATGCCCACATTTGTAAAAAGTAAATAGCCGCCAGATGAAAGGATAGAGCATAATTATATTTTTTTTTTAGCTATCCCACAGTCCTTTTGAATTCTGAAAATGATTATCTGTACAATTTAAAGAAACTTTAACATAAATTACTATTTCATTACAGGTAACTGGGCTCCTAAGGGATATAAATTCATAACCTTATATGGCACTGTTCATTAGGCTGGCACCGCCTGGGCTCTTTTCATACACACCACTGCCTGGGGCGTGATGGGACCTCCTACGATCTCGGGAACCGGAGGTGATGCGGAAATATTAAAAGGGCGCTGGAAGCACCTTACCCTCTTCCACTCTGGATCTGCGTTTTAAGTGTACCCGTTGACCAGTGGTGCTACAGTGGGTCAAAGTGGGTCAAATTTAGACTCATTTAGAAAACGTCTTACACCTCGGGAACCAGAGACCTATAACTTATAGGCACAAAAATAAAACTTCGCAAATAGTGACCTTTGGTAACCTCTGGCGACCATGGTATCGATCTGACCTCAAAATGGATGACTGCATGCAGCTTTTTCAAGAGCTTTCGAACGGTGTTTAAAGAACTTTATTTAACTCTTGTAGAAGCCGAGTTGGAACCCGGTTCTGTTAGCCTCATTTTGGAAAAAAACGGAATTTCCCCTACACGGGCCTGGCGATGCCATCACAACTCGTTGACACGACCTTCCTGATGTCAATTTTTTATCATAAGTTTCCGAATTGATATCCCTAGAGGCCTGCAAAGCGACGCAGGGCTCATCTGAATCGGCTCAGAATCAGTTCCGAAAACCGAGAGAGGGATCAGATCGGACCCCTAGGCGGTGATGGGTTAGTTAATGTCCCAGCAACAGCCCATCACTATTCGAGACCGTTTAAATATCGTTTCCACTGGCACGTACCGTACTAACAACATTTATCAATGCAACTTTAACACGCGCATACCCGCCCCCTCGGGTTTTCGGAGATAGCACAAAAACGGCGGCGCGTAGAGCCACCGTACTTGGCATACATTTTACCTCATTATTTTTACGGCTTTTGACAACATTGTAAGGTTTGGTCATCTCAGGTCAGGTCACCAGTACAGGTCAAGTGACCTGACCTCAAAAAAGTTTAAGATAGCATAAGTCAAAACAGGGTGAACTTATCCGATTGAAACTCATATCACATAATAGCCTCACCGAGTTCTCTAAAATACCTTCTGGTATTTTCGATATCGATGACCTAAGGTCAGGTACGAGCCATGACCTCTCCATTGGAAAAATATGGGAAAAATGGTTTTAACTGAATAACTCAGTAATGAATAGAGATAGAGCGTTTATTTTAACTGCATTAGATTTGCCTTGTCATTGCAGTTCTAATGATATGCATTTTGCCAAATTTGACCTTAACTTTATCTCAGGTCATGGGAAATCCTTGATTTGACCTAGCAAAGTCATATTATATATTATTCGATTTGACTTGCTGCGAGGATTCATGTCGTTTAAACCGTTTTGTTCTATCTTAACTTGTTCAGATGTAATGACCGAAAAACTTAATTCACATGTTATCCCTATGACGGCATGTTTTGACCTCTAGTGACCTTAAATGTGACCTGACAAAAAATGAGTCCAGGTTTTTCGATGGAGAAGTAAATGGGCTATCCAACGCCCTTTACTGTTTTTCGCTACCTAGCGCAGTTCTCGAGATCTTAGGGGGCGCGGGTACCTCCCCCTCCCCCGTCAAGGCGAAGGTGGCTCAGACCCCCGTCAATGAGCGTGTTAAACATGTTGAACATCTTTAACACGCGCATTGACGGGGGTCTGAGCCACCGTATTGACGGGGGGGTACCCGCCCCCTAAGATCTCAGAACCGCGGTAGGTGGCGAAAAACGGCAAACGGCGTTGGGCTGCATCCACTTCTCCATCGAAACATTTGAACTTTTTTGTCGGGTCCATTTAAGGTCACGAGGTCAAAACATGCCCGTCATAGGGATAACATGTAAAATAAGTTTTCGGTCATTAATCTGAAAAATAAAGATAGAGCAAAACGACTTGAACTATATGAATCCTCTTAGCAAGCCGAATCGAATGATATATATTTGACATTGCTAGGTCAAATCGTTTGACCTGACCTGAGGTCAGGTCAGGGTCAATTATATAAAATGCATATCATTAGAACCGCAAAGCCCAGGCGAGTCTAATGCAGCTAAAATAAATGCTCTATCCCATCCGTTACTGAGTTATTCCGTAAGAACCATTTTTCTATGTATTTCAATGGAGGTCATGCTCGTACCTGACCTTAGGTCATCGATATCAAAAATACCGGAACATATTTTAGAGAACTCGGTGAGGCCATGTGATATGGTTTCAATCGGATAAGTTCCCTCCGACTTATGCTATCTTAAACTTTTTGAGGTCGGGTCACTGACGCTGTACTGGTGACCTGACCTGAGATGACCTAACCTTAAAATTTTCACGAAGTTGTAAAATAATGAGGGAAAAGGTATACCAGTACAGCGGCGCTACGCGCCGCCGTTTTTCTGCTGTCTCCGAAAACCCGGGGGGGGCGGGTACCCCCCGTCAATGCGCGTGTTAAAAACCTAGCCGTTCTAAAGCTACCGCCGCTCGAAATACTTTATCTAACATTGAGTGATGTTCAAAAGTGTTCTCTTCCATCCTCGTACCAAAATTTCCGTGTGCTGTATTGTTTCGCTCAATACGAAATTTCTGAACTGAAAAATCAAAATTTACCAAAAATATTTATTTTGTTAAGGTTCACCATTTGCAATACTTGACATGACTTGTAAGGCCACTCACACCCCAGTTTCGACAACTTACGTTTAATTCGAAAGCTGAGTGCTGAACGCCTAAGTCTAATGAAAAATAAAATAAAAACAAATGACATTAATAAACAATAACTAACTAGGAACGCAACATAATCCGGGAGATAAACATCGGTGTATTGTAGCATACAAACTATCATTTGTGCCTCAAATTAGAAAGTCGAACAATGCTAGACGGCAGTGCACAGTAACTTATGGCTGCCTCTAGCCCGGGTGGCGGCGGCATCGAAAGAATGTGATAGGGAAGTGGCCCCTGTTAAAGGAATACACTGATGTTAATGCCATTAAAATATACATACCTACTCAGTCAAATGCCTCGTGCATCCTGTGATTTACCTTAGATGATTTTTGTTTGCACGGTCAGAGCTTCTTTTCCCCCGCCTCAGATAGTCATTTTATCATTTAAAATTCTAGTGCTGCACACACATGGAAAGTCAGCTAGGCGTGTATGTCACAGGCACCGTGAGCGTTGTGTTGCCAATAAGCGTTCCAATGAAAACATAAAAAGCTGCATCATTTACCCTGATGCTGAAAAATACTAAGGATTCTAAATCGGTACCTGTAATTTTACCCGCTAAGCGTATTCATGCACCGAACTCATTTAATGAACTCATAAGTCATGTTTTCCAGTGATATTGACGCCGCACAGTGCAAATACCTAACCCATACATTCAACTATGTGCACAGAATGGCTCCTACATCTGCCCTCCTCCCGCAGTCTAACAGCAGACAGAACATCCACAATTCTAACATGACACGCCTACGTTTTATAATCTACCACGCGACCCCTCCCCAACGAGGTTTGAACTCGGTGCCAGCGGCGCCCAGCGTGACCTTTCTACCCTCTGTGCCCCGCGGGCAATCGGCATCCAGCGGATGGCGGCAGCTGATTGGTGGAAACGCGTTCACCTGTATAGAGAGAAATTCAGCGGAAATTTATCCATGGCAATGATAGAGCTTAAGCAATAAACCAGGATATATATATTAACAATATCTTTTTCAAACATTAATAGTCATATTTTGTCCTATATTGGCTTGATTATCTGCGCCACCACCCGATACTCTTTGGCACAGGCGAGACAGCGGCAGAGTCAGCTCTTGCTAGCCGTTGGCCGAGTTCACTGAAGTCAGAAGAGTCACGAGGTGGGTTTCTGCTGAGCGAAAAGGAGTGGGACCCGCCACGATGGTATCCGAGCGAGAGCGAGAGCGAGAGCGAGAGCGAGAGCGAGGGGCGGGAGAGAGAGAGAGAGAGAGGGGAGAGAGAGAGAGAGAGAGAGAGAGAGAGAGAGAGAGAGAGAGAGAGAGACGTAGGTACATAAAAACCTTAACCGTCGGACGAGTTATAGCGAGTGTCAGTAATGAGAGCGTTGCCGAAGTAGAACCAGATAATATACCAGAAGAGGGGAAGCTGAAGTGCTGCTTTGTCTCATGTTGGATGGCGAAAAGGCACTAAATCTAATTTGGGACTCAAAACATTTGAGTTTTAATGCATTTCATCTTCATACGTCAAACCGTGACATTTAAAATTATATGATGAAACCCAAAAGTTACATGCAACGGATTTGTTTTATCTGAGGGCACTCTTAATCTTTCCACCATAACGTGGAATTTCGAAAACCATTGGGGGCGCCCAAATCCGGATACAGCCAACTAAGACAGTGTTTAAGGACGCTTGTATTTATAAACACTGTAAGTGTACAATACCCTCCCTTAACTACATGAAACTACGCTGCACTGCCTAATATGAAAAAAATAAGAGGTACTCCACATCCAGAGATAGAAACTTATACCCCAGCCCTTTAGGTAGTTTCAAAGTTTCATTTCGCTAGGCACTAAACATATAGTACCTAGAAACATACTAAAAAATCATACAATATTGCGTAAAAATATAGGATAAGTGACAGTGGAGGAGTGATATACCCACCAGTCAGTTATAGCTTCCATCGAGCGGGAAGACTCATCTAGTGGTATGGGCGCCAATAGCCGAAATAGCTGCAGCATCTAAAAACTAAAATTATAATGATAATGAGGTTCCTAGTCATTTTAAGGTCAGCACCAGAGAGTTTACCTAATCGTACGGGACAAACTGCAATGTCCCCCTTCCGGCTGTTTCACAAAAAAGTATTCCTCCACATATGCTCCGAAATTTTTTTTATAATGCATTTGGATGGATATTTTCTACGAGCCGTCATGATCTAAACAAGGGAAGATCGCAGAACCAAGCGCATTATTATTTGAAGCGCAGACCCTTATACCAGACACAGAACTGCGGTATGTTTTATTGCTGTATTTTACGTTAAAGTGCCTCATAAATGTTATCATTTAACCCTGTGAATCAACATATATATATATATATATATATATATATATATATATATATATATATATATATATATATATATATATATATATATATATATATATGTTCATGTATTTGTAAAATACCAAAACATGGTTTTCTCACCAAACTTTATATTAACACGCGCATTGACAGGGGGCGGGTACCCGCCTCCTCGGGGTTTTTAGAGATAACATAAAAAAAGACGGCGCGTAGCACCACCGTACTTGGCATACAATTTTCCCTCATCATTTTTATAACTTTTGGTTGAAATTTTAAGGTTAGGTCATCTCAGGTCAGGTCACCAGTACATGTCAAGTGACCTGACCTAAAAAAGTTTAAGATAGCATAAGTCGGAATAGGGTAAACTTATCCGATTGAAACTCATGTCACATAATGGTCCCATCGAGTTTTTCTAAAATATATTCTGGTATTTTCGATATCGAAGACCTAAGTTCAGGTACGAGCTATGACCTCTCCATTGGAAATACATGGAAAAAATGTTTTAACTCAATAACTTGGTAATGAACAGAAATAGAGCGTTTATTTTAACCCGCGCCCCACCGGGGGTCCGGCGCCACCTGCGCCCCACCGGGGGCCATCGATGCCCCCTCTAACTCCGAAAATATGGGCGTTAGCGCAAATCTGCGAAGTGCAATAGAAAGCTCGCGTGAATTCAGTAAGAAATTACTTTACATGTTTTCGTGCTCAGGGCAATGGTTTGACCTCCAGAGGTCAAATTAGGTCAAGATCGGCTATTTTCACTCAAATATGCAATGATTAAGCAAACTGGTCATAACTCTTATGTCATTAGAGCTATTGAGGCCTGGTAAAGTTCATTTGATAGGAAATTGCTAGTACTTTTTCCACTATGTGGAACGTAAAGACCTCCCACCAGTGGTTTGACCTCCAGAGGTCACCTCGTGACCTAATATGACCTGAGGTCACGAAAGGTCACAAAGTGACCTTGCCGTATAGCAAATGAAAGCCAGTGACAAGACCAACACGATGGTGTTTGTTTCACCGCTCTAGCTTAATTAGGTCAAAAGTTATTGTCAAAATACTGTTTTTGACCTCTGGTGACTTTGGATGACCTTGGAAAAGTCAAAGGGTAAATATGACCCCTGGGATCCGTGAAAGGGTGTCCAAAAACGCTGTTCTGAGCAGTCTGAGTATTTGCAATCATTTTTGTGGCTTTTATATCATGAAACAGGCTTTTCCCCATGCTTTTCCAATGGGAGAGGTCGCCTTGTGACCTGACCTCAGGGCACGAAATCGAAAAATCCCGGATATACACCTTGTAGACGCTGGAGGGGTCATGAAGTGTAGGAAGTTTCAAATCGATCGACTTTTAAATGTAGCTGTTACAGAGCTCTAAAGTTGAAGTGAGGTGACCTTGGTTGACCTCGTCTGGTGACCTGACCTTGGGTGACCCGGGGTAAAAAATTTCAAGGATGATGGGAAAATGATGCAGTGAGAGGTAGAGCCCTCAACCGCGGTGCTGCGCCTCGTCGTTTTTCTGCTATCCCGGAAAAACCTTAGGGGGCCATCGATGGCCCCCGGTGGGGCGAGGGTTAACCGCATTAGATTTGCCTCGTCATTGCAGTTCTAATGATATGCATTTTTCCCAATTTGACCTTGACCTAACCTCAGGTCAGGTCAAATCATTGATTTGACCTAGCAAGGTCATATTATATATCATTTCGTTCGGCTTGCTACGAGGATTCATATAGTTTAAATCATTTTGCTCCATCTTTACTTGTTCAGATGTCATGGCCGCAAAACTTAATTTACATGTTATCCCTATTACGGCATGTTTTGACCTCTAGTGACCTTAAATTTGACCTGAAAAAAGGTCCCAATATTTTCGATGGAGAAGGGGATTGGCTATCCAATGTCATTGGCTGTTTTTCGCCACCTGGTGTGGTTCTCGAGATCTTAGAGGGGGTACTCCACCCCCTCCCCCGTCAAGGCGACGGTGGCTCAGACCCATGTCAATGCGCGTGGTATATATATATATATATATATATATATATATATATATATATATATATATATATATATATATATATTCTTAACAATTCTTAGGGCACAGGTTGATTTATGGGATTGCTCTTCAGGTGCACGTGGGATCAGTATAGGAGTAATAAAGAGCCACTATTTTATATTGGGAGCGATGCCATCCTGGATTTTGATTGGTACTTGATTATTTGTGCAATGAGTAGTCGTGCAACCAGCTTCTCATTTTAAATTTTTGGTATCACTATTACATCTCAATAAAAAGTATAAATAGGCCCTCGGACTGTAACGTCATGGCATATGAGCCGGCGGACACGCAAGGGAAGAAGCGCTGCTTAGCAATATTGGACAGTAAGTAATATGTCAATGCATCTGATATTTCCGAATTTTTACAAATATTTGAAACACCTGGCACCATAGACCAAAGGTCCCCATGATGATGTGCCTGTTGTTGATTTCAAATAGTTCGTTCAATGTGTGAACGAACTAAGTAGTGAAAAATATGCACCTAATTCAGCTATTGTAAATAATTTCTACTTTGCTGTATCTTTTGGACTGCGTTACTGTTTCAGTATGGAGTATGCAATAAGTTTTTCGTAGTTCGTCTATCTTTTCGGGAGACCACAGGGAGAATTCAGGACCATTGCAGAAATATACATTAAAGAAAATTATCAGAAAACATTTTAGGAACCAATATCGATCCCAGGAGGGGAATCAATAGTAAATGGATTCAGGTAAAAATCAAGCTATCAAGTACTTTCTTTTTGTGATTCTTTTTCATCTCGCTGCCTAGTTTTCTCATAGCCATTGACTGACCAATTTTTTTCTTTTTATGAGTTTCTTATTTAACCCTGAAAAACTTTAATCCACTAATACCAACTTTAGAGTACCCAAGTTTCTCTCGAATGTTACTAGTTCTACTATTCTTTTCGGGAGAGACTTGGGGAAATACTTAGTAAAAAACTTTAAAAAATGGAGCGGGGAGTGGTGCGACCTTCAATTAAGATATTAACATACATGTCCCAAATTTACAACTGGAAAATTTGTAGTCTGGTCGTATGGGTACGGAAGGGCACTCCTGCCTACCTTTTAAATGGGTAGTGGGTTTAAAAAAACATGGTAAATATATTCAATTTGAACTCATATCACATAAGTGGCCCAACGTGCAGTACAAAATATGCTCCGGTATTTTGAAATATCGATGACCTGGGGTAAGATACAGATCATGACCCCTCCATTGGAAATGCATGGGTAAACAGAAACTGTGCTGCACTTGTGTAGATACTGCTGAGATAACTTCATATTCTCCAAATAATAGTATCCTGTTTAAATTAAAAAAATTACCAGCATTAAGTACTTGCCATAGCATGATTAAAAAACAAAGGAGCGGGGAGTGGTGCGACCCTATTGCATTAACTAGTATTTCTAAACCTGTTTATAATGGAAATTTAGAAGCAGGGTTGCACGGGTATGGAAGGACACTCCTGCCTACCTATTACAGAGGAAGTGGGTTAAAAAAGAAAACAAGTTATCTTGCAGACCTGTTATATCATGTCTATACATACCTGTATGTATGTATATTCCATGCGAATTTTCCATCATCAGTGTTGGTTCCAGGAGGGGCAGAAACGGAATTTTCCCCTCCAAACGGAACAGCTCGGGGCAAAGCTATGTCTTTACCCGCCCCTCCCCTCCCCCAAAGCTGTTGACCTCCTTTTTAGTTTAAAAGCAAAATTTTATTGCTTCAACTCTCAACATCAAACAAGACCAGTCAACTTCAGTGTGATCATTGTGGTTTGGATAGCAAAACAAACAATTTGTGGCCACATGTTTGACAACACGTTTTTTTGCTTTTCGACTCTTGGGCTTACCCCCAAAACCTACCGCAACTTAAATTGTGGCATACACTCACTGCGTGACGCTTTTTACCGACTTTCGCTTGCACCCAAACATACCGGCTAGATCCACCACTGTCCATTATGTCTGAGGATTTCCGTTGCTTGGTAAAATATCAGGTTGTAGGTCAGACGCAGAAAATCATTATAATAATGTAACAAGTACATAGAAATTGGCTGCACTTTTTGGTTGGGGGAGCCCAAATCACCATTGTCAGTAAACAGTTCATCATTGGGGTGCCAGGGCACCCCCAAAGAGAAATAAATCCACACCCCTGTTGCACCCCCCTCCAAGCGACCGGTTGGCCCACTCTTGCCTAGGGGTGATGTGATGCCAGGCAGAACGTTGCAGTAAACGAAACCAATCATGGCCCCAACAGCTATTGGTGGCGCCGTCTATACTCAGTGCATAGAAGCCTAGCTTTCGTGAAAGACCGGTGTTACACCTCGTGCAAAGTATCGCGCTTTATCGGACCACTAGCACTGCGCCAGATACGAGAGAAGAGCGTCCCTGCTTAGGACATCTTCATTTGGCCTTCACAACACAATACCATTGGGTTATGTAGTTGTGAATTTCAAAATTTATGATGCGTCAGCTACCAGAGCGCAAACAGCTCTATTTAATCACTACTATGCACAATATTCTTCAGGTTATGCAGATAATGTCGCTATAGGGGGATGAGGTGCCGTGTTCTTAGGCGTAAACTGTGTGATGCTGTCATGTGATTTTAAAGCACATTATGCAGGTGACAATATTCTTAAAAAAACCTACAGACCAAGCTCTAGCCACTGCCCACTTAGCAACAAAAATCCGACTAGCGATGGATATACTCGTGTCAAACCACAGTAGGAGGAGGAGGAGCTTTTTGGAAGCTACAAAGAACGCCCCAATTCCCTGGTGCAGATTTAGTTTCTTCTTTTTCTTTTTGCATGTATTTTAGCAGCGTTATCTGGAGGCAACGGGTTTGTGATTTTGCCGCTGCTTTGATGCTGTGTGGAAAGTGGCAATCATATAGTAGAGCGATGTTCTGCTATTAACAGTGGAGTGACAGCGAACAACGTGGGAACCCTTCAGTTCCCTATGTGTACAAAGGGTGCCCCTGCGAACCTCAAAGGCGCAACTGCACCATTCAGCATCTCCCTCCCATATTTTATTAATCAGATCAGGAGATATTAATTAACAAGTTTTTTTCAAGTAAGCGATGGCATGTTCAGAAATCTGTGGAAGGAGGGGTGATCACAGCCATGGTGCCCCCCTCCTAAAATATCACTTATGCGAACATCGACTCCCCCACGATAGGAATTGGCACCCATCTCATAGGCTTTCCCGTCTAAAAATGTCACCCCTGGTCCGGATGGCGCTGCCCTGACAATGTGCTTTCCCTCCTCGTCCCGCTCGGCAATCCTGGATCTGTTATCTCTCCAGAACCACCATTTTTTTCGGGGATTTGCGGGGACATGACCTGGTGAATCTCCTCTGACCCAGACTCTGCGGATAGTAGTCAATGAATGAAACTGACCTGGCGCCGGAATGATAAGACCTTGAGCGACGTCCAGTAGGGTGCAAATAGGTCTGGAATTGCACCCTTCTCCGGTACCTGCATCGCAATCCTGCCAAAAGACGCAGTGAAATCAATTATCAGCCTTGAGGAAGGTACAAGGTTCAGACAATTTGTTATACTTTTCACAAATTCGTTTGCTAAGCGATCTCTGCTCATCGCAGCGCAAAATGTACATTACCAAATCACACTCCAAGACATTGGTTTTCCATGAAACGAAAAAAACTACAAGGAAATAATCGGGACTAAATTTGGCAATTCGGGTTTTAAAACGCATTTCCACGTACTAGAACTGACCCCCAGCACGGGGTTGATTAACTGAGGGCAAACTCTGATATGTTTAGTGCTGGGCACGCGATAAAAAAATGGGAAGTTGACTGCTGCTATTCCGCGAAAAAAGTGAAGGAAATTGAAAGTTGAATCCAGGAGAATGAAATATGTATTTGAGTTAGAATTAAAATTCCGAGATCCTCTATTCCGAGATCAATAGCCGCCCGGGAATGGTCGATGAATAGGCCATTACGCCATTATACCATATAAAGCAAAAATTGTTACGTATTAAAGGGAATGAGGCACCTTTATAACGTGATTTAAACTGAGATAGCCAAGCTGCAAAGCATGCCGGAAAACCCGGTACTCTATATATCATTTGTCTTGAAACTCAAAGTTTCCGTACAGAAAAGCTAAAAACTACCTGAAAGTACCCTACATGTACCCTTAGCACCAGACCACAGTTGTCACCTGTTGGTGTGACGACATATGCTGACGTCACGGTGAGTGTCAGCCAATCGAAGCCCTTGAAGCGAATTAACTATGGTAGTGGCTGTCAGATCATGACATCCGCAGGCAAATATTTATTTCTTTCCCAACAGGAGCATTCTAAAAATCAAAATATTGAGCTTATTGTACATTTTTCAGAGAAATCATGGACGCTTCCATGATTTTCGGCTAGTTCCCCTACTTACACTAAATTCCAGGATTCGACCAAGGTGCCATATTCCCTTTAACTCTTGAAGGTAATGGTCAACCTGGTCAATATAAAAAATATATGTATGCACAACATAAGTATAAAAATCCGGAAACCAAAGTCCGTTTCCCCAACAATCACTCAGAAGAAAACTATCATTATTTTCTTACAATATGATGCGTTATTAAACAAAATGTGGCTCATTTGAGGTTGACCTAAACATCTTCGTGTAATTACGAGGCTGGTGCGACTCACAGCATGTCAACGTTGCGACATCGATTCCATTGTTCTTATATGTCACTTGACATGCGTGACAATTGCATGGGAATTGGGCCAAATTTTGGCAACCTTCGTGGCTTTAACACGCGCATTGACGGAGGTCTGAGTCACCTTCGCTTTGACGGGGAGTGGGTACGCTCCCTCCTAAGATCTCAAAAACCAGCCTAGATAGCGAAAAATCGTAAACGGCGTTGGGTAGCCCATCCACTTCTCTATCGACAAAATTCAAGCCGTTTTTTGTCAAATCACATTTAAGGTCACCAGAGGTCAAAACTTGTCATTGTACGGATAACATGTAAATTAATGTTTTCGGTCATTACATCTGAACAAGCAAAGATAGAGCAAAACAATTTGAGCCGTTGCAAACGCCGCAGCAAGCCAAACCGAATGATATATGATATGACCTTACTAGGTCAAATGTGGGATTTGCCATGATCTGAGGTCAGGTCAAGGTCAAATTAGGTAAATTGCAAATCATTAGAACCGCAAAAACAAGGGAAATCTAGTGCAGTTAAAATAAACGCTCTATCACCATCTATTACGAAGTTAATCAGTTAAAACCATTTTTCCCATGTATTTCCAAGGGAGAAGTCATGGCTCGTACCTGACCTTAGGTCATCGATATAAAAATAACGGAGCATATTCTAGAGAACTCGGTGGGTCCATTATGTGGTATAGGTTCCAATCCGATAGATTCCCCCATTTCTTACTTATGCCACCTTAAACATTTTTGGAAGTGAAGCCATTTGGCCTGCACTGGTGACCTGACCTGAGACGACCCAAACTTAAAATTTTGGGAAAAGTTGCGGAGGAACTGGTCAAGGAAAAAGTGCGCTGAGGGGGGCGTTCAAACACCCCTACCAGGACGAGGGTTAAAGGGAATGTGGCACCTTTATAACGTGATTTTTACTGAGATAGCGAAATTGTAAAGCATGCCGGAAAAACCCGTATTCAATAAATCATCTGTCTTGAAACTTAAAAAATTTCCGTCGAGAAAAGCTGAAAACCTACGTGAAATGTACCTCACATGTACCCCAGCATTTCGGCCACAGTTGTCAGCTGATGGTGTGACGAAAGCGCTGACGTCACGGTGAGTAATCAGCCAATTGAAGCCTTTGAAGCCTATTGAGTAGGGCAGTAGTTGCCAGATCATGACATCATCCACAGGCAGAGTTTTATCTTTCACCCTGAAGGAGCATTTTAAAAATAAATATGTTGAGCTCATTGTACAGTTGTTCAGATAAATCATGGACGTTTTCATGATTTTTACTAAAAATCCCCTTAATTTAACTAAATTCCAGAATACGACCAAGGTGCACCTTTATAACGTGATTTAACTGAGATAGCCAAGTTGTAAAGCATGCCGGAAAAACCGGTACTCAATACATCATTTGTCTTGAAACTCAAAAAGTCCGTAGAGTAAAGCCTAAAACCTACCTGAAATGTATGTACATACATACCTCACAGGGGTATTATGGTAGTAGGCAGATCACATCTCACGGTTCAAAAGGATCACATCAGAATGTCCAAAGTTCAAAGGGTCTAATGTTCATAGGCTCCACACTTTGAAAGTTAGACCTTTTGAATAAGAAGTCCAACGTTCAAAAGGCCCAAAGAGGCGTGCTCAGATGCATGAGAGTGGGGTGCATGATGCCGCAGAGGCGTGCTAAGGCACATGATAATAGGAGGAAATGAGGGTTAGGTTAGGTTAGGTTAGGTTAGGTTAGGTTAGGTTAGGTTAGGTTAGGTTAGGTTAGGTTAGGTTAGGTTAGGTTAGGTTAGGTTGGGTTGGGTTGGGTTGGGTTAGGTCAGGTCAGGTCAGGTCAGGTCAGGTCAGGTGTGTATGCCTTTGGTCCCTATTTCCTAGTCTGGGGATATCACCCCTCTTTCCAGAATTTGAGTGCGCCTCTGGTCTGAGTACCACTTTTAGCTACTCCTCTAACCCTCCCTCCTTCTGTCTGTTTCACCTCTAGGGATTTTCTTGCAGAATGTGGGGATATTTCTAAAACATTTCCCAAAGTGGTACCCAGACCAGAGGCGCACTCAGAATCTGGAAAAAGGAGTGATATCCCCAGATTAGGAAAAAGGGACCAAGGGCATACACAACTGACCTGACCTGACCTGACCTGACCTGACCTGACCTGACCTGACCTGACCTGACCTGACCTGACCTGACCTGACCTGACCTGACCTGACCTAACCTAACCTAACCTAACCTAACCTAACCTAACCTAACCTAACCTAACCTAACCTAACCTAACCTAACCTAACCTAACCTAACCTAACCTAACCTAACCTAACCTAACCTAATCTAATCTAACCTAACCTAACCTAACCTAACCTAACCTAACCTAACCTAACCTAACCTAACCTAACCTAACCTAACCTAACCTAACCTAACCTAACCTAACCTAACCTAACTAACCTAACTAACCTAACCTAACCTAACCTAACCTAACCCTCATTTCCTCCTATTATCATGTGTCCTAGCACGCCTCTGCGGCATCATGCACCCCACTCTCATGCATCTGAGCACGCCTTTTTGGACCTTTTGAACGTTGGACTTCTTCAGAGGTGCAGAAAGTATACTGGCTGTCACAAACTCGATGTGACGTATGCCTTCTCTGTCACACAAAGCTGGAAATGATAATTTTATACTTGAATACTATTTCCAATATGCTGAATGTCATCTACCTGTCTTACTTTTTGCAACGGACAAGGTTCAAGCACCAAGCCATTACCGCATGAAAGTAGTAAACTGTGTTTTCATTTTTTAGATCATGTTTATGTTTTGGAAGGAAAATTTCCAATTATGGATCATTGTTTTCAGTATTGGGATCATAACTATTATTGGCAACTCTGACTGCAGTTTCCCCCCCAATGACATGCATTTCCCTTTCTGAAGAAGTTTCCATTTTTGGAAGGAGTGTTTCCAATTATGGTACATTTCCCCATGATTAAATGTGGCAATTATCATGAAAATTATTATTGGGAACTAATCTATAAATGGGAGCGTACACCTACACACAATTGGGAGCCCTGATCACAGCTTCCCCCCCCACTGAACTTCTATCTCACATATCAACAAAAGGGACAAAAATGTCAATGTCAACATAGGATTTGGATCTACCTAAAATGTGTTGGTAAAGTGGACCTTAGGTAACATTTTTATAGCCAGATCAAATGCTTAAAGTTTTCCCCCAACACCTGATTATCACCTGCCTGGTTGTTCCCTCTTGCAGTAAAAACTCTGAGGCAACTACCCTGCATAGATGTAAAATTATGTCTATTGGCCTAATAGGTACAGAGGTATTGGAAGTCTCATACCAAAGAAAGATCCAGTGTATAAGTCAAAATCCTGCTTTAACTCCAGGCAGTTCAGGTCCTGTGTGTTGCTTACTACCACTTGGTAGTAAGCAACACACCCCAACCAGCATTTTTCAAAGTCTCTTTCTTTCTGAGATTTTCTGTGATTTTCTGAGATGAGAAGGGGGTCTACTAGGCCCCCTCTAGTGCACGTTAGTGCCAGGCCCCTCTCCAGTGTGTGTTTTAACACTTTGTGGAGGACTGCATTGGCACACATTTGCTATCTGTACAATATTGACATGATAATTTGATTATGAAATCTCACCTGAATTACTGTTGTTGCCAGTCTGTTGCTGGCACCAACTCTCCCAACTTCCTCCAGCTCCAAATCTACCTAACCAATCTTGATCTAGGGCACAAATAAGATAAGGCACAAGCAAGCTAAGGAATGAAAAACCAAGTTTGATGTGTGAAAGTGCATCAGTATCAAAGTAGCCTACATTCATCTTAGATTAGCCATGGGCAGCACTATTTATTTCAGCTAGTTTTAGCCTGCACTTATCTCAGATATACCTAATAAATATGCCCTCAACAGAAGTAGCTTCCCACTTGTTCAAATTTTTTGGCAGGCTCTACATCACACAAACATTGCGAACTTGTCTTGTCGCTGTTGCGTAGTTTAGGTAGAATTGCTGCCCAGCTATGTTTATTTGTTTCACCCATTTAGTACTTTTCCTAGTAGCTTTTAGCCGTACTTGATACTAAATTCAAAGAAATAGGGACCGCTAAATCGAAGATACTCAAACTTTAAATATTATTTAACCTGACAAAATGGACAGAGAAGTACTTGATAACGTATCTGCATTATCTTTAATGCCTTAAATATGCCCACAATCATGTATTTCTCGAAAAAATTGACTGTCACATTTCGGGCATCTAGGCGGCAACTTTCTGGCAACTACTAACAATCGGCACCATTGGGCTGCATGTTAAAATCTGGCAACTGTGACAGCGGTTTCCGGGTTTTCTGCAGCGGGGGCTCTCTCGTTTTAGTAGAAACTTAACACAGTACCAATATTGTATCACTGATGGTACGCTGTGCAATTGAAGAACAGAGCTGCTAAATTAAAATATTCGCTACACGCTTCATTCTGTATTTCAAAAATGTGTGGTTTGATTTTGAACCATACTGTCACGATCGCTATTTTGTCACACTTATACACCTCGACTATCATAAATGTGTCACAAACTCCAGTAGCCGAGTTGGCAAGTTTCTGCACCTCTGGACTTCTTATACAAAAGGTCTAACTTTCAAAGTGTGGAGCCTATGAACATTAGACCCTTTGATCAGTGGACCTTCTGATGTGATCCTTTGAACCGCGAGATGTGATCTGCCTACTACCATAATACCCCTCACAGGTACCCTTAGCAGCAGGCCAGTGTCAAGCCGTTGGTGTGACGACATATACTAACGTCACGGTGAGTATCAGCCAAACAAAGCCCTTGAAGCCTATTGAATATGGTGGTGGTTGCCAGATCATGACGTCATCCACAGGCATATATGTCTTTCTTTCCCTATAAGAGCATTTTAAAAATCAAAATATTGAGCTTATTTAACATTTCTCAGAGAAATCATGGACACTTCTATGATTTCCGGGTAAAATTTCCCTAATGACACTTAATTCCAGGATTCGATCAAGTTGCCACATTCCATTTAAACCTAGCGAAACGGGTTTTATCTGATCAACAAACGCTTTCAAAGCGATTTTTCTTGTCCGCCACCGCTACCTTTGTATGTACATACCTCCTGTTGACAGCGATGAACTGCCCAGGTTTCTTGGTATCAGTATTCATCTGATCCTGGGTACCTTCGTCCTGGACACGGCGTGCATTCGGTACAATAAACCCTTTACGACAAAGCTTACGCTGGTTGGTCTATTCCTGATCACGTCATTAAATAATATGTACCGTACTAGATTGGACGTGAGCGCACAACAAAGCACAAACTATGTGAAAATTCAACACCGGTCATGTTTTCGCCTTGAATCGTTTTTAATCCAGTTAATATCTAGGCACTATTCGAATATAGAGGCGCATGCGATTTGGAAACCACCCAGGCTCAAGTTGACGATACTAATGAAATAGGTGCACACCGCTGAATAACACACCGCTGCACCCCCGCACCCGTCCACATCCCAACACCACACTGAGCGACACTGATCACAAACCATGGGAAACCGCTCATGCCTAAAATGCATCAGCCAATCAGAGCACAGCTTCACCGCATCGTCCTGCAGCGCTGACACCGGAGCAGATGCCCTCGGGCTAAAATGCATGCCGCGCCAATGGCGGCTCGACCTTTTGACCCGCGGGCTGCTTCTGTAGCGGCCGACAAAGCCGCGGCCGAGTGTCCTGCAGTGGATGTATTCGTGAGTACCAATCTTTGTGGAGGTCTTTTCTCCTGGACCAAGGGGCTTGTGGGGAGGAGGTATATATTCCCGTGTGACAACGAGTGGTGTGTTTTGCGATAATGAAAGACGAAAACACTTATACCTACCTGTTTGCGTGTATGTATGTATGCCCAGACATACCTGTATAACAGATTGAGCTGAAATTGTTTTACAGGAGCTGATAAATTGAACGTACCTGCCACAGCATTTTCACAATAAAGCCACTTTGGGACATGATCTAATAGCTTTACGTCGGGGATTGGCGGATCCGGGAACAATTTTTGGAGGGGGCCAAACCAACGTTTGGGGGCAAACCCAGACAAAATCGCAAAAACAGAGTATTTTCAAAGAAACATGGTTAAAATTTGTCCGTCTGAGGGGCTAAAATATACTATTTTACGCTTCGGAGGGCGCCACGGCCCCTTCCCCCTTGGATCCGCCATTGAATAAAGGAGAGATCCAGATGGCGAGGCGCGGTCACCCCCCCTTTAGGTTCGAAGAGCCACTTCTGTGGGGCGAAGCGCCCTGAAAATGCAAGTGGCAGGTGTCTCAGGATTGACTCTGGGTGACAGGCAGATCCAGGGGCAAGAGGTAACTCCCCCCGTGCTCGACTATCGTCTCCCTTTGAAATGATCACTGTGCCTTCCTGCAGTGGCAGATCCAAGGGGGGGCTAAAAAGAATTTCCCCCAAACGGAAAAGCTCGGGGCAAAACTATGTTTTTGCTCCCCCCCAAAAGCGATCGACCTCCTTCTTCCCCTACTCCTTTTTAGTTTATAAGCAGGATGTTTGGAGCTCCAACTCTCAACTTGAAACAGAACCAATTAAGTTCAGTGTAAATATGTGGCCTTGGATAGGAAAAACGATCTTGAGCGCATACTTTTCACCCCGTGGCGTTTTTTTTGTTGTTTTTGCTTTTTTCCTCAACTACCCAAAACTCTACCAGAAAGTCATATTGTAGCGCAATTTTTCACTGCTTGACTTTGTCATTTTTGCCCCAGATATCCGAAATTATACCTACAGGTCATATTGTAGCGCAGTTTTTCACTGCATTAGTTTTTTTTCCTTTTCAAATTTGGTTTCCCCTCCAAAACCCACCGGCTAGATCCATCACTGCCCCCCTGAAAAGTCTAAGAAGCCTCCTGAAATTTCGGTTTTCCACCCTCTGCCCCTCTCCCAGGACGTATCCGCACACTAACGATAAGTTTTTTGACAACCAAGTGATAGGTTTTGCCAGCCAAAAGCGGCGCCTCCTAGTTCGGATCAGGGAATTTTTTAAGGAAAAGTCAGGGGGCATTACTTGTGCTGGCTATTATAGTGTCTTCAGGGGATTAAGACCCCATTTTGAGGGGGTTTAATAAAACTTAGACGCGTTACACTGAAAACGATTTCGAAGAAGGTAGGGGTTCTTTGAAACCATGCGCTAGTTTAATATTAGGGGAAAGTGGGGGTCATGGACACCGTGGGTAAGATGGACACCCCCTGTTTGAGACGAACTGACAGCGCGGCGACCGGGAAAAGCGTGTAATACGCTTCCTTTTAGCGCGCGTCGGTCGCAGAGCAACGTTGAGTCCGGTAAGCTCTCTAGGTTTTATACAATTTCCATAAAAGTAAAAACTGCAACTCATGTGTTATTTTCAAAATCGAATTCGTAAGGTCATTGCATGGATGTTTCTATAGATACGTTATTGGTATTACGTAATATGACTCTTCAAGATGTTACATTTTGTTCACCGCAGTCGCTGACTGTGTAATCGCAATGGCGTCCAATTCATGTCCAAGTTTATTCAAGAAAAGCAAGATGGAGTAAGACGGACACCACGTGTGGGGCAAGATGGACATGGTGTCCATGTTACCCTGTACAAGAGTATATTTGAATTTATATAATATAAGCTTAAATAAATAAATTTATCAAAGGTTTTGGGGTCCAGCGATACACCTGAGCGGAGGTGGATTTGGCTGATGGTTTGGGGGAGGGTGGTGATACAGGGCCCGAAATGCTGGAGAACATATAATTAAAGTTGGGGGTCATCCAGGGGCAGGTGTACCCCTCGACCCTCAGCGCCGCCCCCTGAAATGGTCACGGTGCCCTCCTGAGAGATTGATGGGCCCTCTAAAGTGTTGCTTCCAATCCTCCTCTCAGGAGTGGGGGAGGGGCGCTCTTAGACCTGCGAGAGGATTTGGCACCGACCTGATAGGTTTTGTGTTCCAAAAGTGGCACCCCCTGGTAGGCGCACACCTAGGATTTTTATTTGGGGGGGGGCAGCATTTTGCCTCAGGGGGCACACTTGTTCACCCGAAGTGCGGCCAACTTTCGCATCCTGGGGGGGGTTGAATTGCTTGATCCACAGACCTATAGTTAATTGTTTTAGGGGGCGGCGTGTGGGGTGCAGGGGCAGCTAAGTCAGTGTAGGGGGTGGCATGTTGGGTG
Source organism: Lepas anatifera (assembly GCA_034440635.1). Lineage (NCBI taxonomy): Eukaryota > Metazoa > Arthropoda > Thecostraca > Lepadidae > Lepas > Lepas anatifera. Next base: position 1,834,424 of record JAOTON010000870.1, read on the forward strand.
CAGGGGCGGCAGTTAGCGTAGCCCTGCCTCTAAAAGTCAGGTGAAGGCTAATCCTTCCCCTCGATGGGCGCCTTCGGCGCCCCACATGGATGGGGCCGGCACTTTAGAGCCAAAGCGTTTGGGGAGGGGGGTGCCAGGCCCGTTGCTCCCCCTGGGTGCGAGCCCGCCCCCTGGCCCGGAATGGCGCCCCCCCCGCAAGGTGCCCCGCCCCCCCTGATCGGCGATCCTGGAGCAACCTATGCACAGTTCCACAACAACCCTTGATAATTTAATCCTCCATCATAAAAACTGAAAAGGCATGACGCCCTTTGACCCTTTAGCGAAAAAAAGTAAGAAAATGCCTCCTTCCCGCGGCGGAGGATAGTCACCTAGTGGGTGGATGCAGTTGGAAATACTTAAGGCCAGGTTCGATCACTTTGTTCATTTTGTCCATCTTTCCCCAAGGGGTGATCATGTTACCCCACTAGGTGGGGCGAAATGGACTTTTGCTACTTTTTTCTAAACTTTACGAAAATTTTAATATGATAATTACAGACACATAGCTGTTTGCACAGTGGTAAATAAATGTCTGAAGTATCTCCACAGCAAAAATAGGAACGAAACAAGCTCATTAAGCCATCAAAAACTCACACCATCGTTACGGTGTCCATGACCCCCACTTTCCCCTATGCCACCGTTTTTCAGAACCCCTAGGGTTCTTCCCAGTTTAAGGGTCCTTGAAACCATACAGCGGTAGAATATTATACCACCGTTCAGAATGCCCAGGATTCTTACCTTTTCCATTCTTCAGAACGTTGGGCATTCTTACGAGAAGAACCCTGATCGGTCTAAACCTTCAAAATGAAGAACGGTCTGCAGTTTTCGGGTTTTCAAACACTTCTATACGGTTATTTGCTAGAACTCTCGCAGGTTTATGGTTTTGCTACAGAATGGACGCTAGTTGTTACGAGAACCTGCATGGGTCTCATGCCCAAAAAATGAAGAATATTCTGAGGTTTTGGGTTTATTCGAAGACCACTTATCCTTCCCTTACTAGAATTATAACCGGTTTATGGTTTTGTTAAAGAACGTCTAGATATGGTACTGGTAAGAAGGAAAACCCTTCTTCGTTCTTTTTGCGCAATATGGTTTAGAATAAAACTGTGGTTGGTCCAGGCTCCTATAGATACGGTTCGGACATGACAGCCAGCTGACTGCCTAATTTGGCAGCACGTTGGGGATATGGTAGTATTTTGAAGGGTTTTGTTAAGAGAACTTTAATTTTGCTACCACAAGGTAGAAAGTAGGTTTGATTGGTTAATTGAAACGTTTGAAACAGAATTCTGAAGGAATTAGCATGAAGTGATCTAATTTTCCTTGTTATAAAAGCGCTTTAGAGAGTAAAAGCTGCACCCAGAAGATAGACTGATCAATTTTACATACCAAAAATAAAAAATATACCCTTAAGCACCACTTACCTTCTCCCACTGGCCTGTGCCCCAAACCCTGAAACAGTCCCATTGGAATTATATGTTAAATTTTGCTGCCAAAAACTGTTAGAACCAGAAATGGAACCTTCAAAACCCCAGAATTCTAAGAAGTATCTCATGTCCACCCCGGGTTGGTCCTTCCTCGCTGTTGCAGAACTGACGGATATTTTCACAAAAAGAAGTATGTTTCAAATTTTCAAGTTCGGTTTTTTGTCTTCAAATTTTCTTGCTCAACGTGTTCTTGATGCGTGTCGACTATCCCTCCCTCACCCCACAAACAAAATCATTGATCTCTTCCAGAGAATATGTATTTCATATTATACAATTACCAAAACAAATGCAACTTCTTCCGATGACATCATTCTCGGAGACTCCCGAGCATCACTGGGTCCCTCTGAGCTTGGTCTTGGAATCCCTCGAGAATCCGTCTCGGGGTCCCCGAGTATCCGTTCTGTACATCGCTCTGGGGGAGGAGGGGCGAGACCAGGTTTTGGGGGTCCCGGCGCTATTCTCGGGGCAGCGAGGCAGATGTTCGGGGCCCCCAAAGCGATGCTCGTGGAGTCTGAGACCGATGTTCGGGGGCTTCCGAGACTGATTCCCGGGGTCCCCGGAGGTCAAGTTTGGGGCCCCGAGACCAATGCCTACGCTTTCAGGAACAAGGTCAGCTCAAAGTAAGTGAAGTGCTCGTTCAGTGAGCAAGGTCAGTTCGAGCATCGCGCTCAGAAGCCATCGTGAATCGGTCTCATGGACACCTGAACACCGATCCCGAGCAATGCTCTCGTTGTGTCTCCCGAAACTGCTGCACGAGAGCAAGCTGGGGGGGGAGATCTGAGAGATGTTTATGAACATCTAGTGTGCAAATTTGTTTGTTTTATAATGTCGTGACTGTATGACCTTTAAAATATCACAATCATATTACTGCGTGATAATATCTTTCTTCAAGGCAAATATTCAGCGGTAACACTTAACTGCTACCCTCCCGCTGCGAGTTTCTTTATCTATAATTTTCTAAGAATAATCGCTGAAGTGAAATTGGAATATTTCGCTGCTCAGCAGGCACAAGTGCGTGTGGTGAGTGGAGAGAGCCACCAACTGTGAACTCTGAAGATTATTCTCCACCAGCAAGTCCTTCCTCATCTGATCCCGTCCGTCCAGAGCGGTGAGCTTTTCTCCTTCCTTCCTTCCATGACATGTTCGTAAGATATACAGATATCACAATTATTTTTAAATATTAATAACATGCGCCTTTTCCAATCCTTAAAAGGAAAATCCTGAGTGAAGTTCACTGTGTTTATTGGAACAAATATTTACTCATTAACATGTGGGTATGGAGGGAGGCATTAGGCTATAAAGGGTCCTTTCTAAAGGTTAGGCTCCAAGCCAAATCCTGGTCGCGCCACCTGCCTCCGCCATGAGAAGTCCGTCGGAGTTGGCTGCAGGCATGCTGGGATCGTGCGAGCCACAGCGCGCAGCTCCCTATCGATGATGTCGACAGTGGCCGCGTGGAGCCATGCTGGCGCTGCGAACTCTGTCACTTCGCGGTTGTAGCCATTAGCCACTGCCCGCAGCTTTTGCTTCCGCTTACCCTAGGGTCTTCCGGTCAGCTGTGTAGCTGCGTTACTCCTGGCTTGACTTTCGTGCATGAACAATAAAATGCAATTTATCCTATGTGTGGTCCTGATTGCCAGGGGCGTATCCAAAGGGGGAGCGATCGGCCCCACCCCCTTGGGCTGACCTTAAGCACTGGAAAGACATGCCTCCCGCCGCAGCCGCTGGGCCACCGCAGGGAGAACCCTGCGGCTTTAGCTAGGCCCCGCAGGCTTCCAATTCAGGGGGAAATAAAAGTTGATTTGCGCCGAGAAACCACAGCGTAAAATTTGGAAGCTCCGGCCATGTGGGTAAATTTCCCACTCCAGAATACATACGCAAATATGCGTACAGAACAGAGCGGTGGCATCGTCATCAAAACACACAGGGCGAACCAGTTGAAGCTCTCTACGTTTCCCCTAGACTTATGGGCATAAAGTGTGCAAAAATGCGTAACGTAAGATGGGAACTACTTTGAAATCGTGGAAAACTTCCAACAGTGTTAAGGATTCATAAAAATGTTCTTTGGTTCGAAAATTTTTCTGTGGAAAGTGTTGCAGAATTATCAAGGAAAAATAAAACATCTATAAGGGAAGCGTATTTACTTGGTATTTACGAAAATGCACAAAAATGCCATGGATTTCTAACGCTGCATAAATTTTCTAGCATGGCGCATGGCGGAAAATTAATAATTGTCTGAAAGCCCACTGCGTAAGAATCCTCACCCAAGTATTATTTTGTCCCTGTTCCAAATGTCACACGAATTCAGGTCTAGGGGCCCATTTTAATGTATTTCGGGGCCTCTGAAATCGATCTCAGGGCTCCGAATGGTTTTCGTTTTGGATCTCCGAGAGTTGCTGTCACACCCCCCCCTCCTCTAATGCTGGTTTCTGGGTCTCCAGCTTTTGGCCTCGGAGGCTCCCCGAGTGTTTTCTTTTTTACTTTTCGGCTCCTGGCCTTTGCCAACATCAGAAGCTACTGCCCAATTCCCCGCATATGCGGAAAAATTCCGGGAATTGATTATTGTTTCACTACGTCCCACCGTGCCGCACAAGGCGGTTGGCAGTCATTGCCAGGACAAGGCTACGGTTAAGCGTGAGAGCCAACCCTGCGCCCAGCGGGTCCCGGGATTTGAACCCGAGACCCTTATCTCAGAAGGCAGGCGCTTTACCCCTGAGCTACACTGGTCTCTACACTGGGCCCCTGGAAAGCTTCTGGGCCTGCTTTGGTTCACTCGGAACCTCTGAGTCTGCCACTGGGGCCCTCCCAATTATCCCAGGCCCACTGCTGCTGAAGCCGGGCCCTATTCTCCGCAGATGCAGATAATTCCTTTGTTATCTACCCGAACCCTCAGTGGGTCCAGCCGGGATCAGCCTCATCAATCCAGCGGCAGTGATCAGCTAAGGGGCGGCAGTGATCAGCCAGGGGGCGGCAATGATCAGCCAGGGGGCACCAGTGATGAGCCAAGGGCGGCAGTTATCAGTCAGAGGGTGGTAGTGATCAGCCAGGGGCGGCAGCAATAAGATAGGTGCGGTATTGATCAGCCCGGTGCGGCATTGATCAGCCCGGTGCGGCAGTTATCAGCCAGGGGGCGGCAGTGATCAGCCATGGGCGGTAGTGATCAGCCAGGTGCGGCAGACATCAGCTAGGGGCCGCAGTGATCAGCCATGGGCAGCAGTTATTAGCCAGGGGCGGCAGTTATCAGTCAGGGGGCGGCAGTGATCAGACAGGGGCGGCAGTTAGCAGCCAAGGGGCAGCAGCTATCAGTCAAGGGCCAGTAGTGATCAGCCAGGTGCGGCAGTTATCAGTCAGGGGCGGTAGTAATCAGCCCGGGAGCGGCAGTTATCAGCTAAGGGACGGCAGTTATCAGCCAGAGGCGGCAGTGATCAGCCATGGGCAGCAGTTATCAGCCAGGGGCGGGAGTTATCAGTCAAGGGGCGGCAGTGATCCGCCAGGGGCGGCAGTGTTCAGCCAGGGGCGGCAGTTAGCAGCTAAGGGGCAGGAGCTATCAGTCATGGGGCGGTGGTGGTCAGCCAGGGGTGGCATTTATCAGGCAGTGGGTGGCAGTTATCAATCCGCCAGTGCGGCAGTTATCGATCCGCCAGGGGCGGCAGTGATCAGCCGGGGGCGGCAGTTATCAGCCAGGGGGTGGCAGTAATCAGCGAGGGGGCGGCAATTTTCAGTTATGGGGCGGCAGTCATCAGCCAGGGGCGGCAGTTATCAGCCAGGGGGCGGCAGTTGTCAATCAGCCAGGGGCGGCAGTATCAGCCAGGGGGCGGTAGCAATCAGTCAGGGGCGGCGGTTATCAGCCAGGGGGCGGCAGTGATCAGGCAGGGGCGGCAGTGATGTGTCACAAATCATCAAATCATGGAGAAAGTGATAAGCCAGGCGGCATTGATAAGCTAGAGGAAGAACCAATCGGGGTTCATCCGGTACGGGGAAACTTGCCAGGAGCACGAATTAGGGCGGCAGTGATAAAATAGGGTGGCACTGTTCAGGGCAGCGGTGATAAGCCAGGGGCGGCACATGTATTGGGGGTGCTCAGCACATGTTTGGGGGTGCTTAAACTAGGATTGGGGGTGCTCGGGCACCCCCAAAGAGATAGAAAATTATACCCCTGTAACCAGCCGCTGCGGAAAGCAAGGAGGAGCCCAAATTCGAGAAGTTTTTCTTACTAACGTGGAAAATTTGCCGTCAGCATCAGGTTGAAGTTTGGCTGACCCCTCACTTTTTTGCCGGTGGCGACGCTTTTGTATGCTACCACCACAAAATAAATAAAAGGGTTAAGCACTTCATACCGCCACACCAGCAACCAGTCTTAAGCACTTTGACTCTTCCGCGTCCCGTCTAATCCACGAACGAGCTTTAAGCGCTGGCAACTGACTGCGTGTGAAATGAGAGCATCATGCAATGTGACGGTACTGGCTGGGATGTGGGCTTCCGGTCGGATAAAACAGGATGTTTGATTGGTTGTAGGCCAGCGTTTATCTCCAGCGTTGTGATCAGTTGATGCTGAGGCTGATGTTGATACTGATTTGCCGGGATTTCCCGTAACTACGCGCCTTGTTTCGTCTTCGCACGATGGAGTAGACAGCCACGGGTGGGAATTTTTTGACACAATTTTGTGGATTATAAATTTGGGACTCTGTCTGTTTTGAATATGCACTGGTCACCTCACACGACGTGATGGAAGTGAGATCAACCTGGTAGCGACACATTCAGTCCCGTGACGCCACAATGTCAATGTCACAATGCCAGCTAACAGCCAGCTAGCAGTGACGCAGCGGTGTATTTATTATTATCGGGTGGTGTTCTGTCCTATTTTCGTTAGAGGATTCTGCATTTGGTCAATTTTAAGTCATATCCTGTCTATTTCACTGGGGGCCAATTTCCGGACCCTGGGGGGGGCATTTAGGCCGACTGGGCGGGGGCCAAATGGCCCCCCAGTTAACATGTTAAAAATGGCCTGGTTCGGATGGAGCACCCCGACCATGTACCCTCTATGCCGGATTTCTCGCTGTAGTGATTGATAAACCTAGGGGGCCGCAAGTGGGGCACTTGCCCCCTCCCTCCCATTGACCCTCGGCGCCCCCTGAAATTGTCACGGCGCCCTCCCCTCTGAAACATCACTTTCCATTCCTCCAGGATGCGGATATCGGGATCCTCACGACGGGATTTGGCGCGCATAGTATAGGTTTTTTCCGTTTAAAAGCAGTGGCTCCTGCTCCGGATTCCTACCCTTCCTGACCATGTATCCCCATCGGAAATCCTGGATCTGCCTGTGGCTGTAGTGCGGATTCCCTGAGCCGACTAAAACCATGCAAACGGCACGCGTAGCAACGGCGCCTCTTCTCATGGTGACTTTCGGTAGCTTCATTCCTCATTTACATAAAAAAACTTGTTGAGCGGCATATACTTCCATAAAAAGTACATACTGAAGCCTTATTTCAGAATCCCGCCAGCATTTGCATCCGTTTTCAGCAGTACTTCTCGGCATTCTTGTGGCCGCTAAGACCCCACCGTCAAAACAGTGATTACGTCACCTGCACCGCTGTTAGCTGGCAGTGACGTCACATAACCACCAAAACACGCCAATGTTTGACGACCTTCCACTGGGCAGACTGGTGGCGCAATTGGTAGCCTGGATTCCAGCGTCGCACCAGGCTCCCCCAGCACCGTTTATGTTAGACCGGCGCCCCGGTGCCCGGCACCGTCTGTTTTGAATATGCCACTTCGTCACACGACGTGATGGAAGTGAGATCAACCGGGTAGCGACACATTCTATCCCGTGACGTCACAATGTCAAACGGCACAAAACAGACCGCTCCTGGTACGAACTCTCACCCCGTTACTGTTGCGCAAAGAGGACACAGAAATGTGTATGCTCCACTCAAAACACACAGTAATAAAAAACAACAACTTGGAGATCATGTTAGCAAAGCGTTCACTGCATACGCTGCCTGGGTTTTCTCCTTCTCGACTGCTGTATTCGATCAAACTCTCTCTTCTGCTGGGTCGCCCCACCTCTTGCGACGTGGTAGTGGGCCACTTTGAGACGTAGATCGCCGCAGGGCTGGCTTCTGCGACGCTGTATCTGCGGCGTCCGCCGTGCCGGGAAGTGAAGCCGTCACAGCCGCCCAGTCCGTGCCGGGCCGTACCAGGGCCGTGCTGGTTCGCCGTGCGCCCCACGCCGCAGCCCAGCGGCGCAGTCAGTCCGCGCGCTCGGCGTGCCTGACGTGCGCGTGCGAATAGCGCAGCACTGAAACGAGGCTGCATGGGGCTGACGCCCAGTTCATGGGTCGGGCAAGGTTTGGCTTTCGTGGTGGGAACGATCCACTGCAGATTCCAGATTTCGGGCGTGAAGCCTTGACTAGCACAAAAACATGAATGTCACAATGCTATTTGAAAGTGAGTTGTGTGATAGTCTAGGACACACATCGGAAATGGATGGGTTAGGAGGGTCAGCCCCCACCCACTTTTCATTGAGAAATTACCTGATGTCAGTCAAATTGGAAATTAATCGGAAAGTTTAAAAACCAGTTAATGAGGAAGGTAACAAGGGACCCGAATCCACCGAGTTCTCTTAGGTTCTAATCAGCAGGTAGCTAGCTGCAAATTTAGTGCTACCTCCCACTGTGTCTGCGGTGAAGCGTATGGCTTCGGTTGCCCATCCCCGGCTGTCGGTGTTCATTACAATCAACAGTTCAACAAAACTGTAAGTCTGCTGCAATAGGCAAAAGAGATTCTATTTTCTCCTCAAATATGTTATGCCTCGGCACGAACAAGCTCAAAATAGTTTTGGGAGGTTCCCGGAGTCAGAAGTTGGTATCGGCGCCGGTCTTAGCACACAATATGTTTTTTGGACATGCCAGCAAACAATGATTGTTATAGAGTTTAAATCACTGCTGACACTATCTGAGGGGGAAATGCGGAACTCTATAGGCTTGATGCTAAGTCTGTGACTTTACCTAGGGTGGGTTCCAAGCAGGGGCGCAGCCAGAGCTTTCGTATGGGGGGGCACACCAACTTTGAGGGGCACCCCCGGGAAAAAAAGGGCACTTTTTAACGTAACCTAAAAACTTACTATATCTTTGTTTATATAATTTTTTGGGCATCTTTGGTTCAATAAAAATGCAAAGAAATCATTGACGGAGAAGGAAAACTCGATTAAAACCGAAAAAAGGAACGAAATATCACCAAAATGTCATGGAAGTAGCCAAAACACTACTTTTTGGATAGATTTAAGGGCAGCCAACTCATGCAAGTACTTAACATCAGAGAAATCAGCGGAGCATGTGATATCTGTTACAATGTGCAGGTTAAGGCATATTGGAGTCGAAAATTTTCTGTTATGCCCACTGGTTTTGTCGTGACGAGTGAGCCCTAGCTGAATGCGGATTAAGTTCCTTGCCTCCCACAATCGCCGTGGGACGAGGAGTAGTATAGTGTCTTTGGAAGAACACATTTTTGCTGCCGGAAAAATTTGGGAGATACATTTTGAACGCGTTTATTAAGTTCCATATTCGCAAGGCTCGGTCCCAGTTAAGAGTAAATAAAAGGTGAACAGGCCGGTGCACAGTGTTATAAGCGGCCGCGAAAACGGACAGAATACCCCAAAACCGACTCCCGTATTTCAGTAAATAACCTTAACTGGCCCGTACAGAATTGTCTGGTGCATGCGTTTTTGATATTCATTTGGTTGTGGCTGATCTCGTCCTGCCCCTATATTGCTTCAAAGTTGCCACTTCTTCATGCTCGTCCCGCGGATGAATGACGTCGTTTTCATACTGCCTTTTTCTTAATCCTGCTGCGAATAGGTTTATCGGCGGATTTTTTATTGTGTGGTATCAAATGATAGTTTGATGTCTGTTTTATAAGATCAATTATATTATTAAGCCATGCACCATTTACCCAAGGATCACTGACCCCTGAAATAACGCTATGTTTTTTTCCGTTTTCAACTCGGAGTATTTTGTTCAACTAGTCTCACACTTTTGTGAACAAAAGTGAACAATTCAATTTACGTGTCAGGAGAAAGCCCAATAAATTCTGGACAGGAGCCATCATGACTTTTTTTGCATAGTTTTGCATATATACGGCTGAGACGGCATTGGAGACGGCGGTGCCCCGATCTCGGCGGCAGTTAAGGCACGAACGCGTCGCGCGCCGACTCAGCTTACACCGGCGCGCGTGCCCTTCGACGGGTGAATTTGATGCCTTAGGGCTGGGGTTGTATCTGGCACTGGCGGTATTTCACCAAAAGAGAGAAAGTTTCATTGATTTATTTCCACAACAGTTCAGAAAGTCACTGCCCCGGAAATTGTCATGTATTGCTAGGCTTGTTTAGGGTAAGTGTTGGTCAGGGATATACTTCCATCCGTGTGTACGGTAAGTCCTGTAACAGGTCAAAGAGTATTGTGACACCTCTGCTCTGTGAATACTTCCCTGGTACAGAGCAATACTTCAGGTTTAGCCTCAGTCGTGCGAAGAACAGTGTCGTGGTTACGTGCAGGGATAATGGAGTTCCGAGTGAGCAACGCTGAGCTGTTCAAACGGCTGAAGGAAAACGCTCTTTTTCGGAAGAACAGAGGAGATTTTGTCGATGCTGCTTTTAACGATACTATTGATTTCTTAGGCCTTCACAGAGCGAGCATTTCACGCAATTCAGAGGATGCAATCCGAAAGAAGCTGGTGTCCTTCCATATCATTTTCAAGAGAAAAGTGGAACAGTGCTCCAGATCAATCGTGGCGTGCGAAAGCAAAGAAACCGACTGGTTAGCGGAGGACATATGTGAGCCCATCACACTTGCGGATAAACAGGCTACAGTTTCTACCGGAAAACGCCACCCAGGCCGGCCTCCCCACTCCGTACGACGCAGTCGGAGAGCGGAGCAAGAGACGTCGCGTCGCCAGTACTGCTGAACAGCATGGTACCCACGAGCTCGTCATGGCTGCCGCCCGAAGTGCCAAAACAGACGACGATTCAGAGCTATCAGCTGTGCTAAAGGAAAGCGTCGCTACTCCAACTCGGCCCTCCAAGCTTCGCCGTGGAATGCGCGATAGTGCCAGGCTACAGAAGGCTCGTGCTCTAACTCCAGATGAAGCCCTGGCTGTTACCGTATCGGCAGACATGTCAACAAAAAGTTATAACATCGTGAGGAAGATGACAAATAAAGTAAGTGCGAAAGAAGTGTACCCGCCCCATTATAAAGTTGTGAACGCTCGGTAGAGATGTTTTCCTGGCGAACACATCAGTGTAACCGACAGCTCTGCCGAAGTGCCACTGCAAGTCATATTAGACCATACGACAAGGAGACTGATAGAGGCCGAGGTTGACCCCACAAAGGTCGGAGCTGACGTCAGCCAGCCTCAGCCAGGTACATCAGAACAACAGCCGATCCGCAGTGAGGCTGTATCTGGAAAACTGTACTGTAAATGGGGATTTGATGGCGCCACTGGACAAAGTATATAAGCAAGCGGCGCAGGGTGGTGCTGCTATGGATGAAGGTAAGATATTTTGCTCATCGTTTGTCCCTCTACGATTGGAGATTAACGACAAATGCGTGTGGATCAACGAAAAGCCGTCGTCAACTCGGTATTGCCGTCCAATGCACCTTCAATATGTCAAGGAAACCACCGCAGTCTCCCGGCAAGAGATGAACAACTTTTCTACCCAGATAGAGAAGCTCCAGCCCTGTGCAGTCGACCTCGCTGGGACCACTGTTCTGGTATCGTACAGTATGCAGTTGACAATGGTAGATGGGAAAGTTGCGAATGCACTGACTGGGACAGCGTCATCTCAAAGATGTCACATCTGTGGAGCTAAGCCGACTGAGATGAATGACTTAGAACAAGTTCGTCAGAAGGTGGCAAACAAAGAGGCTTATCAGTTTGGTCTCTCAACACTCCATGCGTGGATTAGACTTTTTGAACTTGTACTTCACATTGGCTATCGTCTTAAGCTTAAAGTGTGGTCCGTGAAGAAGGCTCAGAGGGAAGAGTATCTGGCCGAGAAGAAGCGAATCCAGGCTGAGTTCTACAGAGAAAATGGGTCTGCATGTAGACCAGCCACGTGCAGGTGGAGCGGGGTCATCAAACGACGGCAACACGGCGCGCCGAGCCTTTGCAGATCCAGCTACCTTCAGCAGCATCACTGGAGTCGACATTGGCCTCATCACTCGGTTCTCAATGATACTGCGGGCTCTAGCATCGACCAAGCCCGTAGATCCAGACAAATTCCAAGCATTCGCCCTGAAGACGGCTACGGAGTACTGTAGATTATATCCATGGTTTTACACGCCTGCCTCCTTGCATAAACTTCTAATGCATGGGGCAGAGGTGATTCGATCACTGATTCTACCCATCGGTGCATATAGCGAGGAAGCACAAGAATCACAAAATAAAAACGTGAGATGGTGTAGACTGAAAAGGACCCGAAAAACCTCGCGCCGAGACAATACTCTGGATCTGTTTCGGGCTCTGTGTGTTATGAGTGATCCCGTGGTCGTGGGCATTATCCACCGTGATGTGCAAGCCATGCAACGCGAGTGCTCCAAGGGAAGTGAAAAGGGTTTGCCTTGTGACGAGCTTGCAGAGCTGCTAGTGCAGGAAGAAATGTCACCGAACACACTCACTGAGCAGCGCCCAGACAGTGACTCTGAGTCCGGTCCGGACTCCGATGAGCCAGAAATAGAGCGCAGTAGCACGTTCGACCTCTATGCCTTCTACCAACCTATTACTGCGCAGACGACTCGAACCAGAGATGAGCGCTCAGGTGAGTTTTACATTTTACAATGAAAAGACCGGGACACTTTTCGGGGTCATGGTTAAATCTGAAATATACCGGAAAACAATTCAGGCAAATGAAAATCTGCCATCACCGGCCATTACGTTTGGATTACTTTTTGCGAGTTGATCGATATGCATATTGATTATGTTAGGTTGGAAAGTGACCTTGACCTGACCTCAGGTCATGTTATTTTTGTGTTATGACCTAGCATAGTCATATTATACATCATTCGTTTCGCCGTGACGAGAGGAAGGGAATGGTGCCTAAAAAATTATTCTGACTCAACTCTGTCAGACGGTAGAGCCCAAAACACTACCCTAACATGCCACCTTCTTTGACCTATCATGGCCTCAATATTGACCTGAACCAAAAAGTGACCGATATAGATTCTTCATGAATTTGTATGAGCTATCCACCAGCCTTCGCGTTTTCTCGCTATCTCGCATAGGAGCCAAGTTCGAAGAGGGGGATGTTCAAACACCCCCACCAGGGCGAAGGTGGGTCGGAGGCCCACCGGGGCGCGGGTTAAGTGTCAAATTTGGTGTCAAAAGGTGTGGTGAGTGATAAAGTACACATCAGTTTTTGTTTCATGAGGCTCCGTCACTTAGTTCGCGAGATATTGAATTATGTCCGTTTTCGCGGCCCCTTACAACACTGTGCGGTGGTTTGGATGGGGATGGTGTGACAGGGCTGAAAATTGTGAAAACTATTTCTTCATCTAAATTAATTAGTAGAAATCCTGGTTTAGGGGACTGTGCTCTGAGCTCAGGGGCACATGCCTTTTTATCATCCCTTCCCAGAATCCACCAGTATAATAAGCAATTTATATAACCAGGGGTGCCTAGGTATCACAAGCCGTTTTAGAGATTCCTCATTCCCCGTTAGCTCCGTTTTACAAGGGGAGTTTCCATTGGGTTCTTATTCCCAATCTATTCAAGACCAGCTCTGGGGCCCCAAGTGTGGATCAGAGGCCTCCAGAGCAACTTCCCCATCCCCCCAGATGTGCCTCCAGGGAATAGACTAGCTCAGTGACCCCGCCCCAAGATGATGGGAGTTGGCCTTGTGTTCTTATTATCTATCTATTCAAGATCATCTCAGGGGTCCCTGATGTAGATCAGGGCCACAGAGCAGCTCATGCTTCACCCAGGGACTAGACTAGCTCATTGGTCCCAGAGATGAGGTCATCAGACTAGCTCAATGGGCCACAGATAGACTCATGGGGCCTTAAACCAGTTCAAGAAGCCCCAGAACAGTTTAAGGCGCCAGATCACTTCAGGGGGCCTCAAGCCAACTTAAGGGGCTCTCACAAGCTCAGCGCACGGACCAGCTCAGGGTACCCTCAAAACCTAGATCCGCTCTTGGGCCCCAGATCATCTCTTGGGGCCCCAGATCAGTTCAGGGGCCTCAAGTCAGGTCACGGGGCAAGATCAAGTCAGGGGCACTAATTCAGCTCAGGAATCCCTCACCAGCTCGGGGCCCAAGCAGTTCAAAAGCCCCAGAGCTGCTCAGGGGACACCAGATCGGCCCATAGGGCACCAGATCAGCCTAGGGGACAAACAATCAAATCAGTGGTCCCCGACCAGCTCGGGGCCCAGATCAGTTCGGGAATACCAGATCAAGTCAGGAGGCACTTAATCAGCTCAGGAGCCCCATACCATCTCAGGGACCCTCACCAACCCCTGTGGGCCCAGCTCAGCTCAAGGCCTGGGAGCTGCTCAGGAAATCACGTAATTAACCTAGGAGGCCCGGGTCAGCTTAAAGGGCATAATATTATCCATGGGGCACCAGACTAGCTCAGAGGGAATAAGATGGGCCCAGGAGACACACTGATGACTCAGCAGGCTCCAGATCGACTCAGGGGGCATTAGTTAAGTTCAGGAGGCAGTATATCTGCTCAGGGTGCACCAGATCGATCAGCACAGGGGGCATGTTCAAGTCAGGGGCGCTAAATCAGCTCAGGGATCCCTCACCAGCTCCGGGCCCAATCAGTTCAAAAGCCCCAGAGCTGCTCAGGGGACAACAGATGCCCATAGGGCACCAGATCAGCTCCGGCGACAAACAATCAGATCAGTGGTCCCCGACCAGCTTGGGAATACCAGATCAAGTCAGGAGGCACTTAATCAGCTCATAAGCCCATACCATCTCAGGGGCCCTCATCAGCCTCTGTGGGCCCAGCTCAGCTCAGGGCTTTAGATCTGCTCATGAAATCACGTAAGGAGGCCCAGATCAGCTGAAAGGGCACCAGATTTCTCAGGGGGCATCATATGGGCTCAGGAGGCACCAGATCGACTAAGGGGCATTAGTGCGGCTCAGGTGGCACCAGATCGATCCGCTCGGGGTCCAGATCAGCTCCCAGCCCCCAGACTATGGCAGGAGCCTAAATCAGCTCAGGGAGCAACATAACAGCTCAGGGGACACAAGGTGGACTCAGGACCCACCAAACCAGCTCAGGGGGGGACCAGACCATCTAAGGAGACATCAATAATCAGTTGAGGGGGCACCTAATCAGCTGAAGAGGCACCATATTGACTTAGGATACAGAATAAACTTGGGGAGGCATGATATCAGCTCGGGGGCCCGAATCAGCTCAAGGGGCACTAAATCAGCTATCAGGGCACCAAACAAGCTCGGAAGCATTAGACTAACTCAGAGAGCATTATATAGGTTCAGGAGGCACAATTATTTCCTCAGTGGGGCACTCGATTGACTCAGGGGCACCAGATCAGCTTAGAGGGCAAGTAATCAGCTCCAAGGGGCCACGAGATGAGCTCAAGGAGCACCAGATTGGCTTCACCCGTACGATTATTGGCGACGATGATGCAATAGGTAGACACATACTAGGTGCCCATACTCTTCCCGGGTGCTTGAAAGGCGACAAAATGCCCTAGCTGACCGAGAAAGGTATAAAGTTGGCCAAAAATAGTTTCAATCGCTACATGCAGTCCAGTTAAATCTAGGTTCAACGGCTAGGGCTCTAAATTTCGAGCGGCACGGCCCAAATTGGGTACACCACCTGGCAATCAAAAGGGCACCCTGGCAGTGATGGGGGCACGTGCCCCCTGTGCCTTCCTGGCTGCACCCCTGGACAGTAGATCAACTCCGGGAGGCATTAAATAAGTTCAGGGGGCCCGGATCAGCTCAAGGGGCAATAAAACAGCTAATCGGGCAGCAGGCAAGCTCGGAGGCATCAGACTAACTTAGAGAGCATTACAGGTTCAGAAGGCACAATTATTTATTCAGGGAGGGGGGGCACCAGATTGACTACGAGGGCATCAGATCAGCTCAGAAGGCACATGATCATCTCCAGGGGGCACCAGATGAGCTCCACCCGTACGATTATTGGCGACGATGAGGCATTATCTGGAAACGGATTACGTGCCTATACTCTTCCCGGGTGCTTGGAAAGGCGACAGAATGCTTTAGCTGACCAAAAAGGCACTTAATTGTTAAACAATAGTTGAAATCGCTAAATGTGGCCTAGTTCCATCTAGGTTCAACGGCGTAGGGCACTAAATTTCGAGCGGCACGGCCCAAAGGGGGTACACCACCTGGCAATCAAAAGGGCATCCGGCACCGATGGGGGCACGTGCCCCCTGTGACCCCTGGCTGCGGCCCTGGGCAGTAGATAAACTACGGGAGGCATTAGATAAGTTCAGGGGGCCCGGATCAGCTCAAGGGGCACTAAAACAGCTAATAGGGCACCAGGCAAGCTCGGAGGCATCAGACTAACTTAGAGAGCATTATATAGATTCAGAAGGCACAATTATTTTCTCAGGGGGCACCAGATTGACTACGAGGCATCAGATCAGCTCAGAAGGCACATGATCAGTTCCAGGGTTCAAGACCAGCGCTCAGGGGGCACCAGATGAGCTCAAGGGGCACCAGTTTAGCTCTGCCCATACGATTATTGGCGACGATGAGGCATTATTTGGAAACGGATTACGTGCCTATACTCTTCCTGGGTGCTTGGAAAGGCGACAGAATGCCCTAACTGACCAAAAAGGCACTTAATTGTCAAACAATAGTTCAAATCGCTAAATGTAGTCTAGTTCCATCTAGGCTCAACGACGTAGGGCACTAAATTTCGAGCGGCACGGCCAAAAAAGGGCACACAACCTGGCAATCAAAAGGGCACCCCGGCACCGATGGGGGGCACGTGCCCCCTGTGCCCCGGCTGCGCCACTGGTTCCAAGCACTGGCGGCAGAACTGAGGGAGCACCGGGTCACGGTGCCCCTGAAACCTTGCATTTTAACACCAACCCTATGGTGTTTACTAGAAAGAAACTGGGTTGAAAACCCAATGGTGCCGCCGCCCCCTTTATTTCGGACGTTCCGTCGTTACTGGTGTCAAGCCTGTTGGTGATGAGTTTGAATAAATGGAAATGAAGTGAAATATATTAAATGAAACCAACTGCTTTTCGTTCTTAGTCCGAGTATTTGGTCAATTGAGTATAAACATATTTCTACCGGCGCAGTCATCGATTCTGATCGATCAGTGATTTCGATTATTGATTATAATCGTAATCACTCCTATTCTGAACTCCTTAGGATGGCCCAAGATCGAGTCACTGGTACATTAGAGTTACGCCATTGAAATGTGTAAAACCCTAAGAGTTTATGTGGCTTTTGACGACACTAAAAAGCTCTTTACCAGTCACAGTGAGGTGTTGACCAGAGAAACGCGAGCCTCGTCAGGAGGTGAGCTCCAGCTGCCCGCTCTTCGTCTTACCGCATCACAACAGCCGTTAAAGGGAATGTGGCACCTTGGTCTAATCCTGAAATTTAGTGTAATTAGGCGTACTTTTAGCCGAAAATTATGAGATCACTGATTATTTTTTGAAAAATGTAGAATAAGCTCAATACTTTGATT
Organism: Lepas anatifera; assembly: GCA_034440635.1. Taxonomy (NCBI): domain Eukaryota; kingdom Metazoa; phylum Arthropoda; class Thecostraca; family Lepadidae; genus Lepas; species Lepas anatifera. The sequence continues at coordinate 1,851,639 of JAOTON010000870.1, forward strand.
TTTTAAATACTCCTCAAGGAAAAGAAACAAATATCTGCCTGTGGATGATGCCATGATCTGGCAGCCACTACCATACTCGAAACGTTCAAGGCCTTCGATTGGCTGATGCTCATCGTGATGTCAGCATATGTCGTCACACCAACAGCCATGACAACTCTGGCGTGCTGCTAAGGGTACATGAGGGGTACATTGCAGGTAGGTTTTAACTTTTTTACGGAAACATCGAGTTTCAAGACAAATGATATATAGAGTACCGGGTTTTCCGAGTTGCTTTACAACTTGGCTAGCTCAGTTAAAATCACATTATGAAGTTACCACATTCCCTTTAACTTAACCAGTGGCGAAGGTCTGGACTGAGTTGACTCCCACCGTTGTAAACGCAATATCATTAGCCAGCTCTAGGAAGCCGGTCAGAGAACCACCATGTGCCAGTCATTAACACGCACATTGATGGGAGTTTGAGCCGCCTTCGCTTTTACGAGGTGGGGGTGGGTAACCACCCCCTAAGATCTCAAGAACCACGCTAGATAATAGGAAAAAGTGGTAAACGGCGTTAGATAGCCCATTCAAATTTTTATTGAAAACATTTGAACCATTTTTTCAGGTCACATTTAAGGTCATTGGAGGTCAAGGCATGCCGCCGTAGGGATAGCATGTAAATGAAGGCATTCAGTCGTTTCATCTGAACTAATGCAGGTAGAGCAAAACTATCTGAGCCATTGAAATCCTCGCAGTATGCCGAATCGAATGATATATATTATGGCATTGCTAGTTCAGATCACGTCAAATCAAGGGTTTGACCTGACCTGAGGCCAGGTCAAAGTCAAATACGGTCAAAATGCTTATCCTTAGAACAGCAAGGAGAAGATAAGCCTAATGCTGTTAAAATAAACGTTTAACACCATCCATTACTAAGTTATTCAGGTTAAGCCATTTTTCATGTGTTTCCAATTGAAAGGTCATGGCTTGGACCTGACCTAATGTCATTGATATGAAAAATACCAGATTATGTTTTGGATAACTCGGTGCGCCCATGCTGTGATATGAGTTTTGGTTGGACAGGTTCACCCTGTTCTGGCTTAAGCTATTATTCTAACAGATCGGATTGGTATCGGCAGCATCACGTTCATCTCGGCATTAGATACGACGAAAAATTCAAAACTGAAGCGAACGCACAGATTGTATGCTATATTGAGAAGACATCTGAATGATGCCCCTGTTAGTCTAAGAGGCGTCAAAATTCCTCCGATTACTTCATTGACGATTTTTAAGTCGACGCCCTAGTATGTTTCTTCACTGGCTCTTTTTATGATGCTCGCCGCACGGGGGGGCGGGTGAGACATCGATGACCGCCTAAAGGTTTTTCCTAAAATAGCAGAAAAACGACAAGGTGCAGATCCACGGTTGAGAGGTCTACCTCTCACTAGATCATTTTCTCACCATCCCTGAAATGTTTTAACCCTTGGCCACACTAGGTCAGGTCACCACGTAAGGTCAACCAGGGTCATCTTATTTCAACTTTTGAGTTCTACCATAGCTACATTTCTGAGCCGATCGACTTGAAACTTTCTACACTTGATGACCCCTCCAGATTCTACAAAATTCATGTTCAGGATTTTTTTTTGATTCGGTGACCTGAGGTCAGGTCACGAAATGGCCTCTCCCATAGAAAAAACATGGAAAAAGCTATCTTATTAACTCAAATGCACATATTGAAAAACATTCTCGGCCACCCTTTCACGGATTCGAGAAGTGATGTTTGCACTTTGACTCTCTGACGTCAAAAAAGTCGCCAGAGTCAAAAAGAGTATTTTGACGATAACTTTTGACCTAATCAAGCTAGAGCGGTTAGGTGAGGAGGTGCCCTCTGGAGGTCGAACCACTGGCGAGAGGTCATTATATTTTCGATGGCGGAGAAAGCACTGATATTTCCCTATCAAATTTACTTTTCCAGATCTCAATAGATCTAATTGCATGAGACCTGTGCCCAGTTTTCTTAAGCATTGCATTTTTAGTGTAAATAGCCTATTGTGACCCCACGTGACCTCTGGAGGTCAAACCATTGACCTTAGCGCCTAAATATGAAGGTAAACCCATGCCGAATTTGCACGAACTTTCCAATGCGCTTTACAGATTTGCGCTAACCAGTCTATTTTCTGAGTTAGAGGGGCCATCGATTTTCCCCGGAGGGCAAAGGTGGCACCAGACCCCGGTGGGGCGCGGGATAATGCCTTGCAAGTCATCAAACAGATACACATTAAAGAGAAGTAAATAAGGTTGACATATGCTTCATAAGACACCCAGCCATTATCCTATCCCCATCGGCCCAATGGTATACCCAGTTGGGCCCGGCAAAGTCCTGGGCAACACTTTGCTGGAACAAGTGGTACCAGTTCCAGGAATTCGAAAATTAAAGCCGAATATCTAATAAGCAGCTCAGCTCATTTAATAAACTTTTTCAACCGGCTCAGATGGGGCAAAGAGCGTGCCTCCCGGCACAAAAGTTTTTTTTATGTTATTTCATGGTAAACCCATTCTGGATAACCTAAGTGAATTCGCTACCGGCTTTAGATTTACTCGTGATCTGCTTTAATAATGCGCTAACGCGTGAGGCCAAGCACCCAGGAATTAGCACGGGATAAACTCCATGGCGGATGTGTTAACTCGATATACTGTCCTCACTTCCCGAAACATATCTCCTATGTATAGCTTTAGGTTGAATAGCCTAATGGTGGAACATGCCCGTACCAAATACCCGCAGACAGCCGCCCGTACTCCACACCCACACTTCAGACAGAGGAAACTGGTGCCAGAAGAAAAATGGAATCAAGAAATATAATTACATGTCTGCAAGGCAGACGAGTTTGTCTTGATTCTTAACAGTGCTGCAGAATTAAATTCAATCGACGATCAATAACTTAAATCTCTATACATACCCAAGTCAGGCACCAAACTTACCCTCAGTCAACTTGTAAGTAATCTCCCCAAGATCCATACAGCAGCGGGTGGCATCAGCAGTACAGCCCTCAGTGAACGCAGCCTCACTGACGACCGAGCAGCCAGCTGGAAAGGGTCACAGGTGCACCAATAGGTGCATCAACAGAGGCCGCGGCACGATGCACAGTAAATGTAGGCAAATTTACAAAGAAACATATTTACTTCGGACATTGAATTCAGTCGAGATGGGACGTTTTTTCTCGAAAATATATATATATATATATATATATATATATATATATATATATATATATATATATATATATATATATCCTCCCGAGAGTTGGGATGGGCAATGCCCCCACCTCCGTAAAGTTGGACACTGGGGTCAGTTGCCCCCACTATCCAGCCCCGCCCCCCCGTTTATAGCTTCAGGGCCAATTAATTAAAAACTTGTCTGCGTCCAATCATGCTCCTCGGAGCAGCACCCCGAAATATATCTACCGGTATTTTTAAAATAATATTTAAACGAAATATATTCCCACCAGTAGCATTATTTGGTAAAGTAAACTCTCGCACTGGCGGCGTAATTGAGGGGGGGCACCGGGGCACGGTGCCCCATTTAAATCAGACATTTTAACACTAAGCCTATGACTGGAAAGAAGTGAGTTGGAAGGTCCATGGTGCTCCCCCTTAAATTCGGACGTTGCACCGTCACTGCACTCCAGTCTTACCAACAACCCATAGAATGACAAACATAACCAACCTAACCAACCTACAAACAAAAAAATAGCCAACCTATTTGCAAGATTCCGTTCCTTGGAATTCAAAGGCATGACAGGAATGTTTCAAGTTTTGTATCATTTAAAACACACCTATGAGCTGTGGTTGTTTTCACAAGCGTTTGCTGTATATTCGGCAAACATTGGATTGCCATCGTAATTGTATTCAATTTCAAACTCATGACAGCCAACAACATGAATATGTTCGAGCTTAAGAAATCCAAATTATAGGTGCTCTTGAGGGTTCACCGGCCCACAGCGCGAAGGAAGAGATGGGGTGCTTACATTATTTGCCCCGACTTGACCATTAGTAGCTCATGCCAATAAAAACCTTGAACAGAAGACACAAAGGTGTAGGTACGCGTGGACATGACAACAAAAAATTAAAGTTTAATAAATTTAAAAAGATATTTGCAAGTTCAAGGCTAGGCATCTACCAAATATGATAACTTGATCTGCATATGTTCCCTCACACAACGTGGGCAGGCGGCCGGCTTGGTTAAATCCGTCAACTCTCTGTTTGCTCCAATTCTAGTCCAGACTAGAATACTTTCCTACTTTCTGCTTGTAACAGCTGAACAACAAGATGGTGCGCTCTCCAAAGCTGACGGCGGCTCGGCCAAGCTTGAAGGTTCGAGTCTGGCATCCCAATCAGGGAGCGGCGGTGGTGTGGTGCGGTTAAAACGTGCCAATTATGACGGTTTCCGAGCAGTGCTCCGAACCGTCCCGCTGTTCCTCGCCAATGCGCACCACCGTCGAGACAACCAGGGGCGAGACAACTGAGCGGGTTACACCTGAGCCGATCGAGACGCCCCCTCCCCCCTGAAGTGTCATTCCACGGTAATTTGCGCCGCCAATCACTTACATTCCCATGGGGTCTAACACAGCCGTTGCGTCCTGCCTCACGCGCGGGGTAGGTTTTAACGGCCAGTACCCCTTTTCCAGCGTGCCTGGGCGCGCCTCTGCAGGTGAGCGGTGTGGCGCCCCAGGCGGCTGCCGGCTGCGCCAAGCTCAGTGCTGCCAGTCCAGTCATAGAGGAGGGGTGGTGCCGTGGTATATCTGCAGGTCGCGACTGCTTTGCTCCAACGGAGAGCGGGAAAACAGCTGAAATAGGTAAGTCTAGTTCATCATCATGTGCTGGGAGACGGTTCAATTCGGAGTGGACATGTCTGTGAGCTTCAAACATAAGTTGATGCTCAGCACCTGGCTGAAACGGTGTATGTTGTGGTATTCTACCGCTTGATATTTATGGTTGGCACTGTAGCGTCGCTGAAAATTCCATAATCATCGATTCCTCACGTATCATTAGTTTTGCCACGGTTTGGTTAAGATCTGAGGCTCCTCTTTAGAGATGCTACGCTCATTTTCAATGAAATACAGAAGCAGAATATTTTATTAATGGTGCAAGGACGGAGAAATAGTTAGGTTATGTCTCCTCACTTTTAAGGCCGTGAAAATTGATTTCCTATTCTACTTTGACTGTTTGAATGCTTTTTTACTTGCCGTAGGTGAGTGATCGCCATGGACCTCGCCTCCATGGCCAAATTTCTATCTATATCGGACTGCCAATCCCCCACCAAGGCTATTTCCCCAGCACTGCAGCGCGTTCTGTGCTAAAGCGCTGGTGAAATAGCACTTCAAGGACACGGTAACTCCATTATTATCCTGATTAGTGGTCCAATCTGGATCACCTTTTGGCCATGTAAACTAAGCCTTATTCGTTAAACAAGGTTTTGCTTAATACCCGGTTGAGCCCGAAAATCCCCGCCTCTTTCTGTATGGTACCAAAATGGCATGATGGAAATCCGTTACACTTCACTGATCTATACGAATATATACTGATTACACAACTTCATATCCTTGATGATGGATGTTGATTCCTACTTCTCCAATGTCCTTGGATTCCAAAGCAGCTATGTGAGTTGCCGGTAAACACCGCACAAGGCCTTTAAATACAACTTAACTATATGCTTGTCAACATTGTAAACTGATTTAGTTGGCTTATGCGCTCGGCCAGATTTGGGACGGGAAAGCTGATTCTTGTGAAATCTGACCCAGTGGAAGTCTCGTCTTGTAAGTACACAGCCATGCTTCTGCCATTCGCAAAGATATCTCGTGAGCTCAGTATTTGATTCCACTTTTTTGCAAGATTTTGAGCTGATTACAGGGGACCACTTGTCACTCTTATTGTTACCAGATTGGCAAATCTCCAAACTCACTCATATGTGTTAAGAAACAACATAACCCTACTTTTATGTTTCTCGGCAACTCCCTTCTCTCTCTTTTGATCGTCCAGACGTCATGCGATGGTGCCGCTGGATGCATTCGGAAATAGTACCCAGGGCGAGGTTGAAGGGTCAAAGGTGGTGTGCCCATGGCACCTCCCTTCACCGGCTGGTGCTGGAGCGGCTTACAACACGAAGTCGTCTCCACTCTTCTCTTCCACTGCCGCACACTGCCTTTTTGGGTTGCTGGAAAGGAATGACGCTAGTTTCACCTCGAGTATATGTCGCCAGGCATTCTGTGTTACGTCCTTATGCAAATATCAAGCGCAGGGTGAGAAAAAATAAATTCTAACAGAATATATAATAACAAAAATGGTTCTCTTTCTACTGGGTATTTCAGAAATAGGTATGTTTTTGAAACGTTCAGAGAAGGATGTTCTAATTCGTCATAAATATCATTTTAATCATGCATTGTGTTGATTGTTTGTAGAAAAATATTATTGATTACCATCATAGTTTTTTTCTAATCATAAAACTCTGAGAAATGCTGCAAGAAACATGATAATTTCCAGCTTACTTTTGAAAAAGCAGAACTGGCACACAACAAGTATTTAGCTCGAACATATGACACGTGAACCTTCATAGCAAAGGCAAACTTTTAAATTGCATTACTGGTTTTAAGTTTTTGGCCCAGGTTATGTTCCCACATCCCAAATGAATGACTCGATGCAGTGGGCAGAGCACAACAAGCCTACTGTTCTCCACAGAACTTGATATGTGCGCTTGTCTGAACGTGAGAACTTTTTTATAACCAATTGCGAGAGGCAGTGTTTGTGTGGGCGGTGCTAAGATAATGTTTGCAACGCCATTGGCTTAATACTTGTCACTTAATTGGCTCGTGATTTTTGCCCAAAAAATTTTTGATGAATGCAAAATAAAGCACACTTTTTAACTCATTTTTTAGACTATTTTAAAGCCGTACAGAATCAGAAAAAAAACATTTAAAATGTAGCGTAAATATCCTAAAATCTTATTTCGATTCATATATGATTTATAACATAAAAATTTTTTGTAGTCTTAATTCAATTTAAATCAATTAAAAGAGATCATTTTTCTGAGACACCCTGTAGTTCCGGCGCGTTGGAGCTTTTCAGATGATCAAACTGAACAAGGCTTAAAACATTATGCTGTATGCACAGGGCAAGAGAGTGCCCTTTTGCACGTTAAAAAGGATGATTGCGATCATGCACGACGAGGGTAAAGATAATGGTAAACAGCCTGAGGGCAACACTAATCGATGGGAGAATTAGAGATTTGACGATTAGTGACGCGTAGTATGCCATAGTTTAGATAGTCTAAGAAGCTATCTTGACCACCGTATTAAGTGTAACTTGCATAAAGCGTGCTGTTCTCACGCAGCGAACTTTTAGTTTTTAACGGATTTTCCAGTGAAGGAAAAGTGGGTAAGATCCAGACACTTTTTGAAACTTATCCTCTGGTGGACAAATTATTGGGCCGAAGCATGGCTGTGATGAAGGTTAATCTTTTGGAAGATGCTTGCGGAAGAGAAGCCGAAAGTTTTCAGGATTGGAGGTAGAGGAGCAAACATCACACCATAGGTTCGGGCAGATATTGGCATTGATAGATTGGATGGGGTCATAGTGACAAAGCTCTTACCGCAGGAGAATTAGAGATTATGGGAGATCCAGAGATTTTCACGCTGGTAAAGAGCTGGACTGTCATCCATAAGCGAAGTTCCAGGCCCACGACCCCACAAGTTTGGCCAGGGAACCACAAAATTGTTAGCCATTAACCTTGCATTAGAATGTGAAAATGATATTAAGATATGATACTTAAAATTATGTTTTGGTGCTGTGACGTTTAAAATGATGTTATGATGTGATAAGTGACGATAACGTTTTAGCGGTTCACTGCGTTGGAACTAAGTACCTCATTTTAGCATGAGTACTGGTATAAACGATGAGTCACTGAAATTCCAATTTTGGCAAAATTAGACATTTTCCTAAAAGCTAGCTTAAAGTTATACTTTGCAGTGTCCGAACCACTTCGTGTTGTCTGAACCAACAGCATACCACGATCTTGGGGGCGGGATGCTTCAACCTCAGGGCTATGGAAATACCGATGAAATAACATGCTTTGCGAGTTGCAGAATAGGATAGCGACGCCACGTGTAAAGCTGGGGCTTAAAACACCGGTCCTAAGCTTTTTGAGATGCCTCACCCAGAGGTGAAAAACTACATGCCAAATAGTAAAAACTGACCATTTTCTCTCTTTTAACCCGCGCCCCACCGGGGTCCTGCGCCCTCCCCACGGGGGCCATCGATGGCCCCCTCTACTCCGAAATATGGGCGTTGGCAATCTGCAAGTGCATGAAGCTCGCGTGAATTCAGTAGAATTACTTGTGTTTTAGTGTCGGTCATGGTTTGACCTCCAGGTAATTGGTAGATCGGCTATTTTACAATATGCATGATTAAGAACTGGGCATAACTCTTATGTCATTAGGTATTGAGGCCTGGTAGTATTTGATAGATTGCGTACTTTCCGTTATGTGGAACGTAGATCTCCCGCCAGTGGTTTGCCGCCATAGGTACCTGTGACCTATATGACCTGGGTCAAGGTCAGTGATGCCGTATATCAATAAAGCTAGTGACAGACAACACGATGGTGTTTGTTTCTCTTATTGGTAAGTTATTGTAATACTGTTTAACCTCCGTGACCTTGGTGACCTTGAAAGTCGGGCAATCCCTGGGATCCGTGAGGGTGTCCAAAACGTTGTTGGCGCTGGTTTTGATTTTTTGTGGTTTATATTGAATAGTTTTCCTGTTTTCCAATGGGGGGTCGCTCGTGACCTGACCTGGCGAATCAAAATCCCGGATACACCTTGTGCCCTGGGGGGTCGGTGGGAGTTTAATTGGTCGACTTTGAAATGTGCTCTTCGAGCTTAAGGTGTGGGGTGGTTGCCTCGTTGGTGCCTGACCTTGGGTGACCCGGGGTAAAATTCGGGATGTGGGAATGTGCGTGGTGGTGCGGTGCTGGCTGTTTTTGTTAAACCTTGGGGGGTTAAACTGGAGACCAATGTTGGGGATTGTCTCGTACTAACCGAGCGCCATCATGGCAAGGCTCTTCCAGTCATAGGCTGCCTGAAATATCTGTTTTTTATTTCGGTGCCCGAACCATCCTGCCATTCAAACCATACATACCCACCCTCCCCGACTAGCTTTAACTTTGCTCCGCCTTTGTCAGAACCTTATAGATATTTCAAGAAAATGAACCAGGATGGGATTGAAGCTGCATAAGCTTGTTTTCGCGGCGCCCATGGTCGTCAGCTGCAGACGGAGATAGGCGGAGTCCTCTCGAGAGCCAGACGCTTTCTGGGGCGTGACCGGCGACTCAAAGCAGCTCAGCGGGGCTCTTCTTCGAGGCTCTAAAAACCAGCAGTCACGCTCACTGGCATCAGACACCACACCTACACGATAAAGCCTCCACATTTGTGTGTATTTGTTTCAGCTTTAGCGTTACAGAAATGCTTACAAAATACACTTACAGAAATGCTTACACTTAAAAATACAATTTCTTGTGTATTTGTTTCAGCTTTAGCGTTGCAGAAAGGCTTAGAAAATAAACAATCGCTCGATATGATTGTTTCAGGCATTCTGATATACATTTTAAACACTCTAAATTACCGATAATATTTAAATTTGTCATTGGCGTCCAGCCTGACCTCTATCCCCTGCAAACGTAACGACACGTGACCTGCTGGTGGGCGATGATTGGTTTGTTTACGAGATTTTGTTCGTCTGTGCTAGCGATGTTTTGCCTTTGAGGCCCTCTGGCGAATGTTTGGAAGGCACTGGTGCGGCGGTGATGGCGGCGGTGGAACCGGTTTTAAGCCACAACACGTCTCGGAGACGAGCGCGCGCATATACCTACAGCGTGCTCCAACCCTGAACAGTGCGGGATTCAATTCAAGGTCTCGACAGGCTGGTACAGCCAGCTGAATTGCCGAGGAAGCCACTTTTATGGAGTCACGGGCAGGATTATACGTTTTACAGGGAAAATGCGCTGGAAAACGAATGTACGTGTTAACACGCCCTACCGGAAATTTCTGTTTTTAATCAAATAATCATACTTTCAAGGTGATGTCGTCAAAGAAATATTTTGTGACGTTTCAACCTATTCGTGTTTCAACATTTCAACAGGATTATACGATTTACAGGGAAAATGTGCTCGAAAATGAAGGTACGTGTTGACACGCTCCACCGGAAAATGTTTTGTTTTTAATTAAGTAACCACACTTTAAGATGATGTCTTCAAAGAAATATTTTTGGAACGTGTCAACCTATTCGTGTTTCAACGTTTCAATCTGTCAACAGGATTATACGATTTACAGGAAAAATGTGCCGGAAAATGAAGGTACGTTTTGGCACGCTCAAGCAGAAAATGTTTTGTTTTAATCAAATAATAACGTTTTCATGGTGTTGTTTTTTAAATAAATATTTTGGGACCCTTCAAGCTATTCGTGTTTCAACGTTTCAACAGGACGTTTCAACTTATTCGTCTTTCAACGTTTCAACAAGATTAAACGATGTACAGGGAAAATGTGCTGGAAAATGAATGTACGTTTTGGCACGCTCAACCGCATAATGTTTTGTTTTTAATCAAATAAACACGCTTTCTAGGTGATATTTTTCAAATAAATATTTTAGAACATTTCAACGTATTCGTGTTGCGTAGAAGCTGGGTGTTGAGTGGCATTGTCACCCCAGGTTGTATCACTAGAGCAGTCAATCCACTCGGAGTAGCCTTTGGCTGCGTGTCAGAACACATATAGCTACATAGTTTGCGGAAAATGTTTCCGTTTGCGATGAAATAAAAAAGGAAAACAAACTGGCGTATTCCCCATGGCTATCCCTCTGCCTGTTGTCTTTCTGGTTGCAAGCGCTTGATTTTTGCTTTGGAGCGATTATTTCATTGTTCATAGTTCATTGTGTTAGGGGTCAAAATATCATATGGAACATTTTTCAATATGCATTGTAGGACTGCATCTCTTCCACTTCCTTGCCTCATGGGTAGCATGGTCTTTAAGTCACAGGTGCACAGGTTTCAGATTGCCTTATCGACTAAGACTTATTGTTCATGGCCAAAATGCGATCCAGATAGAACCGCCGATCAGGATGCGCCGTGGAGTCGTCGAGTTCACCAAGTGCTATTACACTACCACCACTCTAGCACAGACCGTGCTATAGTGCTGGGAAACGGCACTTAAAGGGAATGTGGCACTTTGGTTGAATCCTGGAATTTAGTGTAATTAGGCGTACTTTTAATAAAAAATAATGAACCACTCGATTTTCGAAAATCTACATAAGCTCATATTTGGTTTTTAAAATACTCCGCTAAAAGAAATAATATCGACTGTGCTGATGTCGATCTGTCACCACTATCATACTTAAAACGCTTCAGGGCTTCGATTGGCTGATGCTCATCGTGACGTCGATATGTCTCACCGTAGCTCCACTGCCGCCGGCGACGGTGGCTGTGGGGGCTGGTGTGTGGTTTTAGCTTTTCTCGGAAATATCAGTTAGACATGTATGGCGTACCGGTTTCGATCTGCTTTACTTGGCTTCTCAGTTAAAATCGTGTAGTCCACTTTTAATGAACTCAGTCGGCAGTCTGATCCGGATTACATTTTGGCCATGCGACCGAAGTTTGAGTATGCATGTGGCGCGAGCCCACTAGATCTTTGTCGGGGCTTAACACCCGACACCAGGGTCTGCGCCACCTCCAACACAGAGGGGTCGGAAAGCCCCCCCCCCAGGATATCAGCAGCTATGCCAGGTAGAAGAAGTGGAAGGTGGCTTTATATAGTTATCTAGATCTCTGACGAAATTGTATGTATGTTTTTTTTAGGTCATATTGATAGGTAAGTTTGGTCGTACTGCTGCATCTCTTGAAACAGTTTTGGGGCTAGGGTACATGATTTAGACTGGTTATTTGGCCGGATATAACCTGAACGAAACTTTTTCAGCATCTACAAAAACACCAGCTAACATGAATTTTAAGCACGGTGACGCTACGAACCACCTTTTATTTTAGCTATGTGTGAATTTATTTAGAAGGGGACTGCCTGCATACTGGTGCGTGTTAATGATACTCTGACTTCTTTCAACATCTGGTTCTCTCCGGGTTCCTATCCGATGAAGCTGCATGCAGTCAAGTTGGAAACAAGCTCACAACTGATGGATGGTGTTTTCATGAATACAGGTCGACGGCCGTGGCCATGCATGAGCTGGCAGGCGGCCAAGAGCGACAGTTTGCGGCTGGCTAGCCCTGATTTAGGGACAGGGCTGCCCTATAGCGATTTCAAACCTAGAAGCAGTGCGGCATCACTTCATGAAAGACAATAATGGGACGACCATATCACTCAATGGAGTCCGCGGGTAGAACATGGCAATTGGTCCTTTTCAAAGAGCCATTTCAGTGAGGAGTAATTTAACGTGGTATGCTGGCCTTGTGCCGGCATGCTGACACGGCGTCGGTCTGTGTTTTTTTTAACGATCGCTCCTCGTTTATCCACGAGCACTTTTTCAACATACTGGAAAGTAACGAAATTTTGTCATGCATAGCACGATTACGATGGTAATATTCTTACAATTTCAAGGAGTGATGTTTTCATTGTGAATTATTTTGGCATGGGGAAGCGGGAGTGACTGCAGGGTATTCGTGTCATGCAAGAGTAACTTCAAGGTCCTTGGAATCACAGAAAAGACGAATTGAATCTAATCAGCTGAACGCATCAAGGCTGAAGAATGCTAGTTAGTTAATCTTCCGTTGTTTTACTTCTTCCGCAATTAAGACTTAGTTAACTATTTTGCTCCCTTCCGCATAACATTGTTACTGACCCAATGTACCTTAGTGCCTGTACCTTTTCTTTGATTTGCTGTGCTAATCATATTACCTATATATGCGATTACTTAGTCTCCACATCTTCTCTGCTGTCCCACGTACCTATACCAGCTTAATCTAGCTGCAAGCTGCTGGTCTATCAAAGCAGATTTTCAGTAACGTCGTTTTGATTGAATGCGGTTTCATCTTTGTAGCATTTGTTGTTTTGGGTTTGTGCTCGTTTCTGTTGTCACCACCATTGCGCGCCAGGGAAAATGGTCAATTGTTTTCAATACGTCGTGAAGGCGGGAACTCCCTTCATTGTTGTCACCTGTGGCCTGGGTTCAATTCCTTCAGAGCTTGCACAGTTTGGTCAATAAAGGAGAAGGCAGAATTCGAATCCTGAAAATCCATAATGGTCCTTAGTGCTTGGAGTGCGGACATCCAATCAGCCATTTCTGAAGATTGGCCATAAATGGGATCGCCATAAACTCGACACCATATGACCAGCTTTTGCATCATAAAGTCCTGGGGTAGCACTTGATAAGTGTTTTAAAGCCTGAATAATGCGATTGCATAACAATGAAATGAAAAGTCAAGCACCAAGTGCAGCAACTTGACGCGCCAACTGCTGATACCATACGGTGACACTAACTCTCACCCTGTTTGGAGATTTTTGAGGGATCTAGTCATACCTACATATTCAGAGAACGCGCCGGCCCTTAACCCGGGACCTATATTCGGGTGACTGACACTCTGTCCACGGGGCCACGCAGCGCCTCCATTCTTAGATAAGTGGTATACTCTGCAGAAGGAATAGCGGCAATAGCTCTTATAACTATATAACGGGATGGCAATAGCAGTAGACGTCTGCTGGTGGGTTGCTGTACCAGCGGAGCTGATTGCCGGGACTCCGACAGTCATACCATTGAAAAAGAAAACAGCTTTGTGTAAGTTGGGATATCAGATACTTAAAGCTCACTCGTGGACTGTGTAAAATTTCGCTGTTTGGTAGGTGAAACCAACTTGAAATTGTTAATCTTGAACTATCAGCCTATAAGCTTGGAGCCAGTGGCGGATCCAGGACTTGATTTTGGTTGGGGGACTAGGGGCTTTAGCCTCCCCTGCCCTTAACTCGGAATGGTCTCCGGCTATGTATTAACCACAGGCACTATGACGTTTTGGGGGGCTTAAGTCCCCCTAGCCCGTCGCCCCTTGTATCCGCCACTGCTCGGAGCCTATCCTAGTGGCATGGCAACACCGACAGTTTTTAAGGCGTAGCTTCAAGTTTAGAAGTAAGAAAGCTTCAAAATATCATTTTTACCTTTCAGAACTGGAAACTTCCTGACAAGAGGGCACGAGCAATTAGCTCTGATAACTTCTGTTCTTTTTGTGGGACTACCTAGTCAGCTATTTCTGCTGGGTGAAGGCATATCCGGTCATCTAGCCTTGGCCCAGTAGTTGCAGCTTCCTGCATGCTGCCCTGACACCTATGGATTCCAACTATTTCCTCGTGGCCAACGCTTGAGACTCAGAGGCCGCAGCAATGCCGGTTTTACCGTGATATCCTGTTTTTTTATTTACAGCGTGACTCGCACAAAGGCCACCAGATCGTGGGAGCGGGGCAGATAATGTAAACGTAGGTTGCTTCTGGGACTGAAGGGTCTATGTACTGGTGTGAGAAGTAAGCTGCTGTAGGCTGACACGAGCCCAGTTGCCTTGGTGGTATCAATGCCATCAATGAATTTCAAATTCAAACTTTTTCTGACAAAGACACGGTGTCGAAATATCATGGTATACTCTTTGGCCTTTTCAATTGCGTCAGATTATTATGAGCGATTATCGGTTAATTTGATATATCATGATCGTCCAGCGCAGTTGTCAGGTATGGTTCTAGCATTTGCCGTAGCCATGCTACAGCACAACCTCGCTCTTTATTAGGACACGGGAACCCGATTCAACATTTCAATCAATACTTTTTGTTCTGGGCTGTAAGAGTGAATGCGACAGTCTATCAGGCTCTACGTTGTATTCCACCTTGGTATTCTACCGCTCTGCGTTGTAAAACTGAAAGTGACACGGCCCATTACTGGCGTGGAAGACGTCGAAAAAAGCTGAGTTTCAGGTGCCCACATACCCAACAGCTCTTCTCTTTATCATAGCAGCTTTCATGGTCCGGATGATTTTTTTCAGTGTCCAGCGATGCTGTGGGCTGACTTTCGGTCCAGAACTCAGTGTGCTGCTTTCCGTGACCTTTGTTGTAGTGAATTGATCAGTTTTAAATATGATCCGACCAATACTTTTGGTTCATAACCCTTCAGATTTTTCTTCAGTGGGTACTGGTTCCATTGCAGTTACACATAGATGATTGCAGATAGATCAGGAAAGATCCGACCGTGTCAACTTAGCTGGGAAATATCATAAGGAGTCTGAAGATATCATGACATATTTACCTCTATCGATACATTTGCTATTGGTCTTGTTATGTATAGACATCACGACTTACGGACATTTTGATACGTGCATTTCTGGATCTTGACGTTTTGGCCGTGAATATCACTTGTCGTGTTCAAAGTATTGTGTACTTTGTTTGCTGTGGATCCCCTTTAGTTCCCGGTGGTGTACCCGCGCTAGCATTGTAGTGAAATTGAGCATCAGTGTTGTGATGTGCGCTGCTGTGCTGGACTGTGTGGTGCACTGCTGTGATGTGCTGTGTTGTGTTGTACTGTGTTGTGTTATGTTGTACTGTGCGCTGAGCTACTGTGGCGGACTGTGCGACACTGCGGTGCTGTGGCGGACTGTGCGACACTGCGGTGCACTGCTGTGCTGTGGCGGACTGTGCAGCTCTGCTGTGCTGTGGCGGACTGTGCGGCTGTGCTTTGCTGTGCTGTGGCGGACTGTGTGACACTGCTGTGCTGTGGCTGAGTGCGGTTTTGTGGCGCACTGTGCGACACTGCTATGCTGTGCTGTGGCGGACTGTGTGGCACTGCTGTGCGCTGCTGTGCTGTGGCGGACTTGGCCTGCTGTGCTGTGGCGGACTCTGCGGCGGCGGGACTGTAACGGTGCCAGCCGGCCGGCGTCGCCTCTGCTGCTGAGGTAACGGGCCACCGTGAGACGGCGCCGGGCGGGCCTGCTGCGCCGCCCGCCGCCGCGGCGGTCCGTGACGCAGAGGTGTCGAACACGGCCCCACTCCGCCACCACCCCGACAGCCACGGCCGGTATAGCACCTCGCTCTGTGGGAAACAGTGGCTTACAAGGATTGGCAAGTGTGAGGTGGTTTAATTTCCCCGGGCTAGCGAGTTCGGGCGAGGGTTCTTGATGAATATTCGTCCTGTGAGGAGGGTGTAAGTGGTCCACCAGCAGCTGTCCTCATCTTTAGACGCGCCTGGGAAGTGAATACAAAATGATGATAATCACGGCCTTCCAACAGGTTCAGACATCTGTCGAGCCAGAGTGGTGAAAATATTCACCCTAGTAGTATTTAGCTGTATTTTTCGAAACTGTTAACGTTGGAAACAATCAGAAGGTGTTTGGAGTGGCACTGTAAGGATCATAATTTCAGGCTGGAAACGGGTAAAACAAACGAAATCGAGGGAACTATGGACTTAACTGTCGTGGTCTTAAAGTGTAAAAGAACAAAATTCCATGAGTTATACATTAATGAAAACATTAACGAAAAAGTTGATGGAAACATTAACGAAAAGTTAATGAAAACATTATCGAAAAACCAATCCACGTTCGAAACCGGACCCGAGACAGACTTATTTGTGTGTAAGTCAGACAGCGTCAAATAGTTTTGCAATATATGTTCCCAGAATAAGAAGGAAAGAAGCATAGCATAGGTAAAGGGAACACAATGAAGAAATTCATGGTATCGGCTAAATTTGAGACCAGGCGTCGGTGTGCTTGAGTTCTATTTTGAATGGTAGCTAAAGCTAAACATAAGTGCATAATTATGGTCAGATGTAGATATATAGATATAGCCCAAGCAGATGGGTTTTCTGAAATTACAAACTTTGTCTTATTTTTAACTTATGTATCACTATCAGATCAAAATAAGCAGATACCCTGTTCAAATGCAGTGTTGAGCATGAAACATACGATCCGAGAATGTAAAAGCTAAAGTTAATTCATTAAATATGAAAATAAATATGATTGATGATGATATAATATGATATGATTTTTAAGTTCGCTATGAATGGTTTAAAAACCACTTCCAAAAAAAGATAATGAAAACAGTTCGATCCTAGTTATGTTTTGACCATATCACAAACGGCACCAATAGCGATTTTTGCTATTTCACGTTTCGAGTACCGCTCACAGAACAGACTCGTTTTCACAGAATCTACTGTCGTGCCCTCCAGTCTGCCAGTCGTCACGTTTTACCTCGCGTTTCGGCCGGATGAACCCGAAGCGTGTGCACAGGTGCCACATGCCTGTCACGTTCGTAGCTCACAATACTCGAGCCTTAAGTGCACCGTCGGCTCGGCTTCCTTCCTTGGTTGATTTCAGCTGGAATTTCGCTGGCAGAGGCGTGCACATGTGACCAGAGGTCACAAAAGCTATATCCACAACGCACAATGAATTTGAAATGGTGTAGGTGGTTGAGTTCAGACTTGGTCTTTTCACCCCCTTAACCTGCGCCCTCGTGGGCTTCCGAGCCACCATCACCCTGGTGGGTGGTGTTTGACCCCTCGAACTCGGCCCATATGGGGAATAGCGAAGAAAGCGAACGCTGGATAGCTCATAAAAATTCATGAAGAAACTATATCAGTCACTTTTTGGCTCAAGTCAATATTGAGGTCAAGACTGGTCAAAGAATTTAGCATTTTGAGGAAAATTTTTGGGCTCTAGCATCTGACAGAGTTGAGTTAGAATCATTTCGTAGGCACTATTCGCTTTCTCTTGTCACAGTGAATCGAATTATGTATAATATGACCTTACTAGGTCAAAACACAAAATAGCCTGACCTCAGGTCAGGTCAAGTTCACTATTGTACCCAGCATAGTCAATATGCATATCAATCGACTCGCAATAGCAATCCAAACGCAATGGTGTAAAAATAAAAGCTGGGTCATTATTTCATGCAAAGTTATTAACCTAAGACTGACAACTACTTAAGTAGCTCCAGATGACCTCTTAGAGGTCACAGGTCAAAAGTTGCAACATGAGCCTGGAAAGGGGCCCAGGATACCTCGATTTGGAGAATATGAAGTTATTATCAGCTTTATCTACACAACTACAGCCCATTTTGTTTTTTCATGTATTCTCAATGGAGAGATCATCGTCCGTTCTTGACCTTAGGTCATCGATATAAAAAATCCCGGAACATATTTTGTAGAAGGCGGGTGGGCCATTATGTGTTATAAGCTGCAATCTGATAGATTCGCACATTTCTTACTTATGCCACCTTAAACATTTTTTTAGGTGAGGTCACTTGACTTGCACTGGTGACCTGACCTGAGAAGACCCGAACTTAACATTTTGGGGAAAGTTTTGGAATCAATCAAGGCTAAGGTGTGCCCAGAACGGCGGGGCTTCTCGCGGCAGTTTTTTCATGCCGCCGGAAAAATCCGAGGGCGGTGTTCAAACACCCACCCCCCACCGGGGCGAGGGTTAAAAGACGAGCACTTAGATAGGACGAAGAGGCGGCGGTGATGTGGCTCGCATGTTGACTTTCTACGCGGCCGACCTGGGTTCAAGGTCCGATGGATTCCCTGGGCAAGGAGCAATTTGACTCCCTGGAAGTCTTCCAGCAGGGAAAGAATTGGCCGTATGACCTTGACGGTTGGCGCGTCAAGACCCTCAAAAATATATGTATTGATATTCTGTTTCCAGAGTTTCGACCAGTTTTCAAGTGACTTTGATCATATTGGAGTGGTTTAGGGTCTTGGAAACGTCAAAATATTTTACCATAATGTTTCATCATCAGAAAATAGCATCGGGTTGGTGTCATCTTAATCGGGAATATTGCTGATGAATACAGCTAGCAGCAACCGTGAAATTTCACTTCTTCCCGGTGTAAAAGATAGTACACCAGTCCAAGAAAAACCGTAAAATAATTCCTATGGAAGATTTACCGAATTGGAATCGCATGATAGGCGCGGGATAAAGCCATGCTTTTTTCAGGGGGAACAGGTTGAACATGAACAAGTGAGCTACTGTAGGCCAATATCTTTGGGAACCGTTAGGGGAAGTCCGTGCAAGAGTACGCACTTAACTTTCTAAAGGCTTAAACTTTTCTCCTACATGTGCAACAGCTAAAACTTTTACATGACTGTTTAGCCTGAAGAATTGTCTATGTATGGTCCATATTTAAAATGGATGTCTCTGAAAGGACACTGAAACTCGCCACGAGCCCATCAAAAATAAAATGTAAAGTGCGTACTCTTGCTGGAGTGGGTCGGTAAGAGTACGCAAAAGAGGGGGCCGGAGTACGCATTAATGCCCCGCTGTGCCTTAGGTGCATAGCCCATGTCGTAATTTTTTTGCCGCCAAACTAAGCGATTGCATGATTTTATATCGTTTTGAATATACAAGAACTATGTTGCAACGTTTGGTTTTCTAAATATGAATTACGAACTCTGTCCCAAGCGAAAATTAAATTGTCCTATATCTTAAGCATGCGATTTGATTAGCATTATTCGATTTGCTAAATAAGAATTAAGGGCTCTGTACCGAGCGGTTTGTTTATTTAGTTTTTTAAACAACAAGGCCCCCCAAAAAAAAGGGAAAAAAAGGAAAAGGGAAAAAAAAAAAAAAAAAAAAAAAAAAAAAAAAAAAATGGAAAAAACCCAACCCCAAAAAACCCAAAAAAAGAAGGTTCCCCCAAATATAAAAAAAAAACCCCAAAAAAAAAAAACACCCCAAAAAAAAAAAAAACCCGGGGGGGGAAAAAAAAAAAAACAGGGGGGGGGGGGGAAAAAAAAAAAAAAAAAAAAAAAATAAAAAAAAAAAAAAGAAAAAAAAAAAAAAAAAAAAAAAAAAAAAAAAAAAAAAAAAAATTAAAAAAAAAAAAAAATTTTTAAGAGGGGGGGAAAAAAAAAAAAAAAAAAAAAAAAAAAAAAAAAAAAAAAAAAAAAAAAGAAAAATAAAAAAAAAAAAAAAAAAAAAAAAAAAAAAAAAAAAAAAAAAAAAATAAAAAAAAAAAAAAAAACCCCCCAAAAAAAAAAATAAAAATAAACCCCCCCCCCCCCACACAACCCAAACCCAGCCAACACCCCCCAACCCCCAAACCCCCCCACCCCAAAAATTAAATTTTCCTATCACTTAAGCATGCATGCTCCTGCCCAATGGTCTACTGACTGCGTACTCTTGCCGGACATGCAGCCTGGGAAGGAAGTCTTCATAGACACGTTGGCAGGCGTTTTAGCGTGAGCTTCAGTCTTGCAGCACAGTGCTAGCTCAGCTTTCTTACTGATGGCAGACCGTAATACAATACTATCGATGATAGGAGCATGGTCTATAAGTTTAATAGTTAAGAAATATGACATCAAAGGTGCCCAAAAACTTATTTTGCTCTGTGCTCCCGCAGAAAGAACAGGAGCACGTTGAACTTTTTTTAGCAACCGAGGCACTGAGCTTGCTTTTTTATGCCAGGGTATCTACCATCTCAGTGGTTGCTAAGTAACCAAAACAGCTACTGCGTACTCATATCTCCTGCGTACTCTTACCCGCCCTTACCCTATATATGACCGCCCCTACACCCGAATAAGAAACAAGCACCTAATTCCGAATCGCAGCAGAAATCTATGATGATCTCACAAGCAAGGCAATGATTAGAAATCGTGCGGAGTGCATATCGTTACAAGCATATATTCTACTTCTTAATCCTTTAGCATCCTTCACATGATGAAAGGATAAAAAAGGTGAAATACATGCATATTGTTGTGAGCTTCTAAGGTTTTCCGCGACAGTGTTGGCAAGTTCAGATCTTCTTGACGTCCGACTGGGGCGGCAGGAATTCGACGTTCCGGAAGTTCCAGGTTACTTGGTGTGTAGGTAGTCCGATACACGTCATTTGAAGGCTTAATCTGATATTGGTGTTATTTTGAAGTCGTGTGGAGTCAGGGTCACGGTTATTACGTAAAAATAAATATTCAGACTATTTGCGATGGGTGGCATTTCCAGTAGCGATAGGGATGTACAGTAGTGGCGGATACAGGCAGTTATTTCGGGGGGGTCAGGGCTAGGTGGCTCAACCCTACCCACATTTACCTCGAATAACCTCTTCCTCTGTGATTACAATGGTTACTTAGCAATTTCGAAGGTGCTTGAACCCCTAGCCCTGCCCTCGTTTTATCCACCACGGGTGCACAAAACCGTGATTTGTGGTGCTGGCTTATGACAATGTTTCCTTTTGCAAAGTTCCATCGATGCTCGGATTCAGATCAATATGAGATAAAAATTCAGATCAAAATCAGATTCAGAGGCTCAAAATTTAGCTCAGGATGAGGTGAAACTGCTCGAAACTTTGGTTGGCAGTTGTGCGTGACATTGTACGTTCTCGCAAGTTGTCATCATACCGATTTCTTCCAAACCTGTTTTCAGTTTCCCAGGGGCGCCGCCACAGATTTTTTACAGGGGGGACGGACCCGGGCTGGTGCTGACCGGGGGAGGTGAATTTTGAGCATGTTCGGTACCTGACAGCATTAATGACGATGGACCCAAAAAATTGGGGGACGTCTCCCCTAGTTGGCCAAAAGGGGGACATGTCCCCCGTCCTCCTCCGCTTTCGGTGCCCATGCTGTTGCTTAATGTCTGGAGCCTTCATGTTTTCTCCTTTTTGCAATCACCAACAAGGAATGAGGAGTATATCAAACGGTATCTTTTGCAAATAACCAAACTCTAAAACGATGCAAACACATCAGGGTGGGCTACATTTTATATATTCTACCTTTTCAATGACATACTTGTTGGAATGATGGATTCTCATCTCGTCACTGTTTCAAATCGTAACATCGCTCCCAGTCGTACATCAGTGCTGCCTTACCAAAATCTCAGAAATCAGGAATCATTGGCTGTCAGCCTGCGACTGCTGCCGAGATACTGACATCTCACCGTCTGCAACAAGGACACTAGTTTCCAGCTCGAGACATGTATAACTAATATAACTGTGTGAATGTGGGAGTTGCCAGTGGAATACGGAAGCGTTCTCAGTGTTTACCGTGGATGCGTTATTGTGCTGTTACATGACCTTGCCGCACACCCTGACCTTGTCCCAGTGCCTCGCGCTCTACAGCCCGGGAAGTAGCGTTTCAAGGTGTTGGAGCGCAAAGAGAACAGCTGAATTCAACAACCGGTGCTCAACAGGCGTGGAGGGCTCTTGCAAATTTAACGTTGTATTCAGCCATCTGTTATGAATCGTATGCATATGCAACGAAGGCATGACATCCTGCTATCCACACTCGCACCGATAGGCCGATGCGTCTCTTTCTTACCCCCCCCTTCCACATGGTCTCTCGCAAAGGTATCCGCTTCTGTAGGTGTCGTTAAAAGCTGCGGCTTTTGCAGACATCTATTAACCATGTATCCGTTTCAGGAGATCGCGGTGTCTCCGAAATAGATAGACCTGTAACAAGTCGAAACCCTACCCAATTCCTCGTCAATAAATGCAACCATCTTGGTCCGGACACATCCTGGTTCAGGCCTCTGGTTCCAACAATAATTCCTAATCAAGGCACTCGTCGTCTGGTTTTAAATCGAGAATGATTTGTATTTCATCCACACCATCGGCAGAGTATCACGCAGAAAATGGCATGTTTGCTCGTTGCGCCTTCAGTCCGACATTCTCTCTCTCTCTCTCTCTCACTCTCTCACTCTCTCTCTCTCTCGCTCTCTCTCTCTCTCTCTCTCTCTCTCTCTCTCTCTCTCTCTCTCTCTCTCTCCTCTCCACAGCCATAACTCAACACTCTCGCCAATCTAGGTATGCAAATCACGCCTCCAAAGGTCACCTTGTCCGAGGCAGCGCGGTAGACTGCGGTCCTCTGGAGCAATTCGTGGGAGGAGCACCTGGTTTGATATCTGGTTGTTGTGCATTCCAAAACAAACTAATTGATAATAAGAGGCATTGAAACAGTATAAAAGAACGTCAGAGTGTACAAATAAACGTCCTCTGTGCCGTGAATGACATATCTGAAAGCTAAAGACTATGCCCATTATTATATGTAATGGCTGTTCCTTTGCCTGTACATGGAAATTTTGAATTTGTCCCAGAGAGAATATCTGCCAAACAATGAAGAAGACATGACATGGGATAAGAAATAGCATGCCTTTGTTTGGACCGTTTCTGTGCGAACGAGGTGGAACGAGGTGTTGCCAGATCGGAGAATGGCTTTAGAGAGTGGCGAAATAAGTTAAAGCCCATCTCCCCAGGCCTATATGATCAGTCCGGGGTAGTCAGGCCAATATGGATAAACATGCTGAATGGATCAGGCTTCTACCCCTGCAAAAATGGCAAGCTCAATGTCAGGGTGGCGCCTACGAAATGGGCTGTAGTGTGCGTTATAGGATGTGTGACATCATGTTCAAGACTTGGCGTTCTAAGAGGCTGTTCGCAGGTGACGTCATCGACCGAAAGGGAGGGGCGGGGCTGGGACCTGCTGGCTCTCGCTGACAAAGGGGAGGAGTCTGAATTTTTCTGACGGCTGTTGAAGTGGTGTGGTAAGGAGACCATCCTTGAAGCATTATACAACTGTCGCTTTTCAATGAATTATTTTGTCTTTGTCGCGTCGGTTTTGCCACTGGAAGGTGTTGACTCTATATGATAAGATAACAAAGCAAGAGCGCTAGGTTTCCAATGAAGAATAGTGAACGACTGAGCGGTAATTCCGGAGCGGAAGACAGATCATTGGCTGACCTGGAATTGTTTTCTTGAGTGGGAATTGTGCAGGCCAGACTAGGGCTTAGAGAAATAGCCGTATCCTTTCAATTAGTGAGTTTGAAGAAGACGGTCAGTCCATTCAACCCAGAAATAAACTAATGACGCAATTATAGTGATTTTCTGTTTGTGCCGAAGATGACAGTATTTCCTCTGATCCGTAGACATGAGTTAGTACTTATTATTGTAGTACTGTAGCCAGCACCAGATCTGGACTGATAGTTGGGAGGGAAGCACGGGAAGCACCCAGAATCGTGAAAATTTTTAGTTGATAGAGGGAGCAAATGTCAATGCCGAACCAAAATCAGACCACCCATTTATGATTGGAGGGCAAATTTCGTTTTTATTTACAGTCTGCTTTTCCAGTTGAATATTCCGATCTGGACTTCCACATCGTGCTGGCTCCTCCAGGCCATTTTTAACATGTTAAATGGGGGCCATTTGCCCCCAGTTAGCCGAAATGCCCCCCAGTGCCCGGAAATTGGCCCCCAGTGAAATAGACAGATTACCTAAAATTAAACAAACGCAGCCTCACTTGACAAAATAAGACAAAACACCACCCGATGGTGACAATCTTCTTCTATTGCTCATCCCAAATTGGCAATCCACAAAAATTGTGTTAAAAGCTTCCACCAGTGGCTGTCTACTTCATCGTGCAAAAACGAAACAAAGCGCGTAATTACCGGAAATCCCGGCAAAGCAGCCTCAGCATCAACTAATCACAACGCTGGAGATAGCCTACAACCAATCCAACATGGTGTTCTATCCGACAGAAGCCCACCCAGTACCGGGGGATTGCATGATGCTCTCATTTCACACGCTGTCAGCTGTCAGCGCTCAGAGTTCGTTCGTGGGTTAGGCGGGACCCCATGTAGTCAGAGCGCGTCAGACTGGCTGCTGGTGTGGCGTTGCGAAGTGTTTAGCCTATTTATCTATTTATTATTGTGGTGGTAGCATTGGTAAAAGTTATAGTGAGATCGCTGCATATTTTTTCTGTAAGTTGATAAGTTGTTAGTTGGCCTTTCTCATCGATTCCTTGAAGTTGTAAATGGGGAGAGATTATATATTCGGCCAGCCCTTCGTCAGTATCAAAGCTGGCTCCCTAGAAACCCTTCTAACAGGGAAAGAGTTGGCGACGCCATGTGACCCTGACAGTTGGTGCGTCGATAAGCCCCAAAAATTATTAACTGGTTTTTGCACTACATTCCCCAGATGATTTTGACAGCAACAGCCACACATCATCGTAGGTATGTACATAAAAACTTGTCTCGATTTAGACTATAAACCACTTGTGTTCGATACTTAAGGAATTTACTTACCTTGCTATACTCATAAGGAAAAATAAGAAGATAGTTTAATCATTTCGAATACATTGCGGCAGAATCAGGGCTGCCAGGCTGACTATTTTGTGGCTAAATATTTCGTATTCCGGCTTTTTTGTCGTGTTTGGCCTCGCGATTTTTTCGGTTGGCCCTCTCTTGGAATCTTGCCTTCTTTGGCCCTTTTTTAGCAGCTGGCACGTAAGGTCTTTTTGCTTTGTCCCTTGTATAAATATGGCTTCTCTTGGCCTTTTCCGGGCTTAAATAAGATTTTCTGCCACCAACAAAGGATCAGAGTAGCAGAAAAAAACTGATATGCCACTGGGAAGAGAACTGTGAAAAATACGATCCAAAAAGTGACAGCCACCAAAAACCTGACGCGAATGATGCGATACTATAGGCGCCCTTTGGGTGGAAAAACGTGTAAGGTTCCAAAGTGCGCTTTGGGGCTGCACTTTCCCGCTCGCACCTACCAAAATCCTATATCCACCACTGTTGAAAGAGCAAAAAACTCAGTTGGAAAAGCACGAAAAATATTAAATGTTAGCGGGGAGTGGTGCGGCTAAGATAATTCATGATGCTAACAAATTTTCTGGTAATGTTGATAAAATTATTTGATAGCCACGCGGAATTGAGGGGGAACTCCTGGCCTCCTATTAATCCGCGCCCCACCGAGGGTCTGGCGCAACCTTCGCTCCACCGAGGGCATCGATGAGCCCCTTTCTAACTCCGAAAATAAGGGGGCTAGCGCAAATCTGCAAAGTGCATTACGAAGCTCATGTGACTTCAGTATGATTTTCTTCACATGTTTAGGCGCTCAGGAGAATGGTTTGACCTCCAGAGGTCAAGTTGGGTCACGATATGCTATTTCTACTAAAATATGCAATGCTTAAGAAATCTGGGCATGACTCTCATGCCATTAGAGCTATTGAAATCTGCTATAATACGCTTGATAGGAATGTGCCAGGGCTTTCTCTGCTCTGTGGAGCATAATGGCCTCCCGCCAAAGGTTTAACCTCCAGAGGGTACACACCTCTTGACCTAACATGACCTGAGGTCTCGAAAGGTCAGAAAGTAACCTTGCCGTAAATCAAACGGAAGCCGTTGATGAGACACACGATTACGTTTAATTCAGCGCTCTAACTTGATGAGGTGGAAAGTTATTGTCAGAATACTGTTTTTTACCCCTGGTGACGTACGATGACATCAGATAGGTCAAAGAGAAAATATTACCCCTAGAATTCGTGAAAGGGTAACCAAGAATGCTTTTCTGAGAAATCTGAGAATTTGCAACTATTTTCGCGACTTTTAGATCATAAGACAGCTTTTCCCATGCTATTTTATATGGGAGAGGTTCCCTTGTGACCTGAGCGCAGGTCAACAAATAGGTATAAAAAATCAGGATATGCAATTTGTAGAACCTGGAAGGAAAAAAAGTGTAAATAGTTTCAAATCGATCAGATTAGAAATGTAGGTGATGTAGAACTCAAAAGTTGAAGTAAGGTTACCTTGGTTGACCTTTGCCTGGTGACCTGACCTATTGTTGCCCGGGGTAAATTTGTTTAGCGAGGGTGTGAAAACCATGGGCTGAGTAGTAGACCCCTCAACCACAGTGCTACACCTCGTCGTATTTCTATTATTCTGAAAAAAACTTTAGGGGGCCATCATTGTTCCCTGGTGGGACGAAGGCTAACTGGGCAGCGCACTAAACAAATATTGCTTCAAGCCAAGATCAAACAGTCAAAAATTAGTTTTAAACAGTGATACAAGTTGTACTTCTGTGAGTTTATGATTACTGGGGGGGTCGTTTTAGTGTCACATCTGACTTCTGTGTTATTTATTTGGCTGTTTAAGTGAAAATAAAATTTGGTCCCTTTTTGGCCCTGCTTCTAACTCGGTTTGGCCCTTTTCTGCTGAAAAACTTGGCAGCCCTCGTCAGCATTTTTAATCTCTAGCAGATGGAAAAACACAAAAATTAGGTAAACTTTTTTAACACTAACGCTTCTAAGTCTTATTAACGCCCCCCCCCATGGGGTGTTGATCCCCTGAAGACACATAATGGCCAGCACAAGAAATGCCCCCCCTCCCCACTGACATTTCCTTAAAAGATGCCCTGGGCTTCTCCGTATGGGACATGCTCGCAATTCGACGCAGCGAACCTGCTACCTGCAGATGCAGGTTCGCTGCGTGAACGAAACTACCGAGGAAAGTATCCATTCGGTAGAATTTGTTTTTCCCTGCAATCGGATCTAAAAAAGCTGGCGGACGAGAGAGAGAGGAGAGAGAGAGAGAGAGAGAGAGAGAGAGATCGTGTGAAACGTGAACCTATCATATTCCTCGTTCCACTCTGACTGCAGGGGGCGTACCGGGCCGAACTGTGTGATAATGTGCCGCATAACTAGTGCGTTTGTGCGGGACATCATAGGTGGATACAGGATTGCTAGTGGGGGAACTATCTGGACCAGGGGGCACCACTTTTGGCCAGAAAACCCCCATCAGGTGGGCGCCAAATCCTATTGATAGGCGCCGATTTTTGCATCCTGGGTGGGAGGGGGAAAGCGACATTTCAGGGGGCGCCGTGACTATTTCAGAGGGTGTCGAGGGTCGATCGGGGGTCACTTGTCCCCCCTTGCCCCCGCCTTCGGACGTGCGTATGCGGGACATTAATAATGGGGACTGATTTCCGGTTCTAGTGTTATTCATTTCTGTTCAGTGAATAGGAGAGCCGGTTTTTAGTAACTTCAAATATGTGGAACATCAATGTTACAAACATTCAACAGCAATATCTCCTATTGCCCATGGGGGCAGCATCCGAGCATATATTTCAAGCCTCTCAAACGTTTCATCGGACTCCAGCTGCAGGTAGCGGTGGACCCGGGGTAACTGAATAGCGTGGGCGACACTGAGTCTCCCAGAGGAGCGCCGCGGCGCAGATGGCAGCTCTTGGTCGTTGACCGAGCCCAGAGCAGGTCCAAGGATTAGCTGTGTCGTCGCGTCGAGGAGCGGCGTGGGGGCCCTTGAATCTGTGGTCTGGTGCACGCTGTCGGAGCATGGTATACTTGTTCTCGGAATCCCCGTGAAGCTAAAAAGAAAACGCGAGCTGGCACCTTAATCACATCATCGTCAAAACTCGGGGAGGATGCTTTCCAGTTGTCTCTTCCAAATGGTGCGTGTAATTTTTATATCTGCCTAGAAAATTCTCTCAAGTTTCAGAGACAAATTTATAGTTGTTTTTTCAACGTAGTGCTCCGTGCTGTATTTTGAAACATGGTTGGAATTGAGGTAATTTGCACTGTATTGAAATACACGGACAATAGAGCTTAATTGCAACGAGTTGTGACGGTTGCAAATGAGTGGTGACTAATGAGGATAATTAATACTGACGATGATGCTAAGCGAGAGGGGAGAGTGGAGTGCACTTGTGAGAGGACAGATGTGTTTCTTGAGAATGACTGCATTGTCTTAATTTGCGTAGTTGTGTATGCTTTATGTATGGTTTTTTACTGGCAATTTATGTGTATGGATGTAATTTATATTTTTGAACTTGCAATTGTAGTTGCATGTTCAAAAAGTATAAAATAAGATCTATTGTTTGTGTGCTTTTATACCTGCCTAAAACTTAAACAATTTGCATTGTATTCTTATGAACTTGGCTCTGTAGCGGACAACTTCCAGCCTTTCAATTTTTTTATGCTGCTACTGCTTGTAAAGATAACTGAATGTCCTAAATATCGGATGAGAAGTGGGTGGGGGGGGGCAAGAACCCCCGCCTTCCCACCCCATTCTGACCTGTACGGAGCACCTGACAAGGAGGGGCGCTTGCATACCTATTGGCCATCGTTAGTATGATAATCACTTGGCAACACTTCGAACGCTAAGGAAATATGCATAATGCTCGTACGACATAGGTGAAGGTCGCATGGCAATAAGGTAACCAACTGAGATGTTAGCGTCGCCTGGGTGTAGGGAAGTAAGGCGGGTGGCGCGATCCGATTTCTGCAGTTTCAGCTCTCGGCTCCCACTGTTCCCCACGATTTTATCACCCAGCTGAATTGCGGCCGCGGCGCCCCTGGAAATCGCATACATCATCCCAAGCCGATAAGTAGTTATGTTATAAACATAATTACAATTGGATGGCATTCAACCGTTTTGAAACGCCTTGTCCATTAGGGCTAGGCTGTTGCATTTCATGCTCCTTAGACCAGCGTGAAACGATTTGCTGTATCACTTTCCGGCTGCTCGACTCCATGGAGTAGATGTGACAGAAATAATGTATTTGCCACCTCCTGCCCGGAAATGACCCTGGACGTGATTTCTTCTTCATCTAAATCTCTAGCAAATAACATTTCATTCCGTTCCTACCACATCCAAATTTCCTTTCATAGATGAATTCTAGCAGCCCTTGTCAACTCTGAGAATGTTTGCGACACAGTCAACGCCTAATCTCTGACAGCGAGTGTTACGGGACTGTTAAAGGTTTCTAACTGGCACTTCCTCTGACGACCTTGACTGTGTTCGTTCCAGGTGGTTTTCGACGAAGTTCCGCCGGCCGCCGGACGTCAGTCAGCCTGCTGCGTAGATCGGAAAGCGTCTGCTCAACATCCGCACATCAGACTGTGGACATCACATCAGACTGTGGACGTCACAACAGGCTGTGAACAGCACAGCAGCTGTGAACAGCGTGCCGCTGCAGCGGCGAAGGCCAGACCGCGCCGACCTCAGCTTGCGGAGCCTTCAAAACCAGGCGCCATCTTTCGGAGAGCGAACGGAGCAGTTGGACTGGATAAGGCAGTGACGTTGATTCAGTGGTTGGTGTGTCGGTGGTCGGTTGAGTGAGACTCAGCCCAGCCAGCGGCAGCACTCTCGCAGTCGACTTGCTCAGAGCCGCCGCTGCCGCGGCCCAGGCGATAGACATGAGGAACTCCGCCATCTTGCGGTGGACGCAAAACAACAAGCTGCTGCAGCGCACCAACCAGAGTAAGTACTCGTTATTAACTATTTTGTCTCAGCTGAGAGCTGTGAGGAGCTGTGGAACTTACAATTGCTACGTCGGACCAGCGCATTCGTTTTCATCACAGGTGTGTGTTTAAAAAGGGATCACGTGCATACTTTTTCACAACTCTCGGATGATTCGCCTCACACCTTTTTCAAAGATGCTAAAGTCCTTGGAAATGTCCTTGATGGCCTGTAAACAGTTTGGCAGGACTGTTCGCTGACTTCCCTGTCTGTTACCAAAAATTGATCTTGCGATTTGATAAGTTCAGGCGCCAAATTCGGATCTTGTGTCAGGGAAAATCTAGGTGGGGTCAAAGGGAAGGGCTCGCCCTTTAGGGCCGTAGATGGGTAACCCTGAGGACGCCGGGCGCCGGTTTTGGGAGTTGAAGGTGCCCTAAAGGTCCAAATGGTGCGACACGTGCGCCTTAAAGAGAGTGTCCCAATTTTATGATGGGCTGTGAACTGAGGTAAAAGCTTTGTAGAGCATGTCGGAAACCACTTTTGACATTTCATTTCACCCAAAGTTCTTTGTATTAACCCTCAACCCACCCGGGGCCATCGATGGTCCCCCTAGGGTTTTTCGGGATAGCAGAAAAACGACAAGGCGCAGCACCGCGGTTGAGGGTTCTTTCTCTTACCCCATCATTTTTTCACCATCCATGAAATTTTTTAACCCGGATCACACAAGGTCAGGTCACCAGGCGAGGGTCAACCAAGGTCGGTCACCTCACTTCAAATGTTGAGCTCTATAATAGCTACATTTCTTGGCCGATCAGTTTCAAACTTCCTGCACTTCATGACACCTCCAGGGTCTACAAAATTTATATCCAGGATTGTTTCCGATTTCATGACCTGAGGTTAGGTCGCGTGATGACCTCTATCATTGGAAAAGCATGGATAAAAGCTGTCTTATTATCTAAAAGTCATAAAAATGATTGAAAATGATCAGATTGCTCAGAACAGCGTTGGCTGCCCTTTCACGGATCGCAGGGGTGATGCTTGCCCGTTGACCTATCTGAGATCATCACAGGTCATCAGAGGTCAAATAAAGTATTTTGAAGATAGGTTTTGACCTAATCAAGCTAGGGCGCTGAAATAACGATCATTGTATATGTATCTTCACTGGCTTTCATTTTATATGCAGCAAGGTCAGTTTCTGACCCTTCGTGTTACCTCAGGTCATATTAGGTAACGAGGTGACATCTGGAGGTCAAACCAACGGCGATCATTATGTTCCACATAGCAGGAAAAATTCTAGCATTTTCCTATCAAATGTACTTTGACAGATTGCAGTAGCTTTAATGGCATTAGAGCTATGCTCAGTTTGCTTAAGCACTGCATATTTTAGTGGAAATAACCTACATTGACCTAACTTGACTTCTTGAGGTCAAACCGTTGATCTGAGTGCTTAAGCATGCGAATGAATATTTTACTAAATTCACACGAGCTATCGTATGTGCTTTGCATATTTTCGTTAACCCCTTCCAACCTTTTTGGAGTTAGAGGAAGGGCCATCGATGCTCCCCCCGCCCCCCCCGTTGGAGCGAAGGTGGTGCCGCACCCCCGATGGGGCGTGGCTGAAATCTTTGCACACTTAAAAACTCAAATAGAGCCTAGGGCCGTAATTTAAACCAAGAAGGAACCCCTTTCCATCCGAATAAGTGGTGATTTTTTATTCATCTATGAGAAGTCACGCTATCCTTCCGTGAGAAGCCCGCTCTTATTTCGTGGGTAGTCATGCTCTCCTTCCAAGGGTAGCTACGCTCTCCTGCAAGTAGCGTCGCTCTCCTTCCGTGAGTAGCCATCCTCTCCTTCCTGTGAGTAGCCATTCTCTCCTTCCGTGAGTAGCACTTCTCCTCCGTTAGAAGCCTCGCTTTGCTTTCGTGAATAGCCACGCTCGGGTTATAAAAAGTTTAGGGGAGCCACAGTGGACTGGAATTTACACTGGGATCACAATTTAGTAATTTGATCCTACCCATGCAGTATCTGCTCACGTCCTCCAGTCCTCCCGTCACCAAGGGAGGACTGGGTTTGATAGGAAGCTAGGTTTTACCCGTATGTAGAGTTGCTAAGAGAGAAATATTCCGCGATCGCGAAATAGCGATCGCGGAGCGCCAAAATTTCAATCGCGGAATGGTAATGTTTTTTAAATATTTTCGCGTTCTCAGCTCGAGAACATTTTACCCATTTGCACCACAAACACGCAGACACACACTATGTACACGGCAGCGGGGCTTACGCTTATCGGCATCCTTGCGGGACAGTCATGTCCGCACGCTCCATATCACACGCCCCACCGTACCAGGCGGTGGGGCTATCCCGATTCCTCGGGCCCGGAGGAACAGAGGACTGCTCCGGTGACACGCGGCGAGGCAGTGCCCTCGGGCGGTGCCACCGGACCGGTGGATCTGTTTAAAGGCAGATCAAGCCCGTGCTCCCAATAACAAGGGCGCTGGTTAGTCAGCGGAAGTCCCTAGTCAAGGCGGGCACTACCCAGTGTACTGCCATATCCTGAGTAGGAAGCGGTCGAGGAAAAGTCTGCCAGAGGTCAGCTTTGATCCAAGGACCTCCCACACTCGACCGAGGCGCCTTAACCAACTGCGCCATGGTGGTGGTACCGCGGAATGGTAATAGTGGACCATCATTTCTTGGTCGTGGTGTAGTGGTAGTGAACCCCCATTTATTGATTCCGTGCCCAGCGCTGGTATTATGTTTGAACAGTAGAAATATAATTAGGGAAGTGGAGCTAACAAGAAACCGTGAGAAATAAACTTTATTCATGTTCTGCAAGTTCTAACGTTTTCAATAACATTAAACAGATGAAGACAGGAAAGGCAAAATATTAATGAGAATGTCATTATGAATTAGCTGGGGCCCCAGCCAACTCTGCACGTATTCGGTATCAGCTGGTAGTGCATCGCGTTGATGTGGGAGAGTTCGTGTTCAGTGAGGCATAAAACCGGTCTGTTGGGTCCGCTCTCAGCAAACATGGGCTTGGTACTGGCTAGACAATTCCCGTGATGGCTCCCATTAGTGATACAGTAGAGCCAGTGTCCCATAAATGCCGGCAGGCGCAAGGTACAGGGTTTAAGTGTTCATTGCTGGGTACAAACGTGCTCGACCTACTTTCGTTCCGGATTTCAGGCAAGAGGGTCATAAGCTTCAATAATTGTGAAGGTCAAATGACTAGAATCGTCCTTGAAGTCACCTTTAGCTTGTTTTCGTGGGAGGTGATGACAAAACGTTTCTTAATATTCAGATTTCCCGTTAGATGAGTGTGAATTATCAATCAATCCTGGCGGAAGTATATCCAATGAAATGAGCTTAGTTGAACGTTGTAAAAATATCCAAAGCCTGGGAATTCTTGCCGACTTCAAGACACGTAAAGACTGGTATGTAAGGCAGTGTCCAGTGAGCTATTTTAGAGTTGCACCAGAACATTGCATTCTGTATTCTCATGCGCTGAAAGTGGTGCCTTTTGCTCTAATTTTGCAGCAAAAAGGTATGTTGAAATCTTGCAAGATCGGCATTTAGTGTAGGTGCTTACCATGCGGTAGCGCCTTTTTCTGTAAATCAAACTACCATTATTGTAATATGTTGGTTTTGCTGCATCCCTCACTTTGCCCGGACATACCTAGCTGTGGGCACACGCGAGCTGCACATCAGGAGCAGGTTGTTTTTCTGTACTGGGACTGGGATGGGAGTCTCCGAGAAGCCAAACTAGCCTACGGCTATTCCTTCAAGGTCAGCAGTATTTTCCCCGCCAGCTCAGCAACTTCTGAATGCGTCCGGCTGGCCTTGAAAGTCGGATGAGGGTAATCAAGGTGTGGGCATGACAGCCGGCCCAGTTCGATGCTTTGAAGTTAATAATAGACTTCATAGCTCAGAGCTTAGTAGGTAATTGCACACTCTTCGCGACTGGCTCTGATTGTAATTTTTTGCAGTTCGTAACAAACTAACGCGGAGCGGTTTTTCACGTGTGTATATTCACCTCTTGGTTAAAGGGAATGTGGCACCTTCACAACGTGATTTTAACTGAGATAGCCAAGTTGTAAAGCAG
This sequence comes from Lepas anatifera, assembly GCA_034440635.1. Classification (NCBI taxonomy): domain Eukaryota; kingdom Metazoa; phylum Arthropoda; class Thecostraca; family Lepadidae; genus Lepas; species Lepas anatifera. The sequence continues at coordinate 1,885,739 of JAOTON010000870.1, forward strand.
GTCGGAAAACGCGGTACTCCATATTTCATTTGTCTCGGAACTCGATATTTCCGCAGAAAAAAGCTAAAACCTACCTGACGCCAGCCCCCTCAGCCCCCCGTTACCGGCGGCCATTGTTGTGAGCTACTAGTGTGACGACATATGCTGACGTCACGATGAGCATCAGCCAATGGAAGCCCTTGAAGCGTTTCAAGTATGGTAGTGGTTGCCAGATCGTGACATCATCCACAGTCTGATATTTATTTATTTTTCTAGAGGAGTATTTTTAAAAACCAAATATTGAGCTTATTGTACATTTTTCAGAGAAATCATGGGTGGTTTCATTATTTTTGACTAAAAGTACGCCTAATTACACTAAATTCCAGGATTCGACCAAGGTGCCACATTCCCTTTAAGGCTGCAGCACCAGTCGGGGTTCTAGCCAAGGAATGCGCAGGGGAGAATACTTTTCTCTATAGTTGGTATAAATATGCGTCCTAGAAGCATTTTGACCTAGAAACTATTATTTCTGCAAAGTAAAGAAGCGTATACCTAATCGGACTGAAATACAGACTGACCGTAAACCCATTTGGTGTTCCACTTTCCAACCCTTCACTGTGCCTGGTTTAAAAAATCATACACTTTTGTGCGAAATCAAAAGCACTGCCAAACCACAAACGTCAAGAACCGCGCCAACTCGCCCACGCTCCTGGGTAGCCAAATGAGGTTCAAGGAACAGAACTTAGGTAGCCAATCACGGAGAATTGACAGAGATCAAGATTTGCACTTACCAGCACAAAACAAGTGTTTCCATGATCTTACGCCACGTAAAAAGAACTATCCATAACATGGCAAAGCTACCCTGACTTATTTTAGGTACCATTGTAACTTTTAGTGACAGACGATACAAATTAGTGACAAATAATTTATCCTTACTCAATCGCGTTATTTCACAGCTAAATTAGAGATGGGTAGGCAACTACATCGGCAACAAAATTAACCCATATAAAGCCATGAGGAAAAGGTACTCTAAATTGCGATGGCATGAGAACGGTGATATTCATTCTTTTATATGAATTTGACCATTTATTTTGAAGAAAAGAGAAAAATTTAAAGTTTATATCAGGATTCATAGTGAAACTACTCTGCATAAGATAGTAACTTAGTAACTCCACTGCTTACTTTGTACTTGAGGACTCGTTTCACGGAATTAGAGATTGTCTGGTAGCCAGGCCGGCAACGAAAATTACGATTAGGGACCACCAGCTCGCCACTTGGATAACCACAAAGTTTTGCGTTTCTGGTGCGCACGAGTAGCGAGAAGAAAACAGTCCGAAAACTACGTGTTGAAGCTGCTGAGTGGGCTTGGCCTTGGTGCAGGAATTCGGAGATGATGTCTAAGTGGTTAGTATGATATGAGGCTGTAGATTTTGACCTAAATCAGAATAGGAAGTTTTGTTGCCAGTGGTAAACCCACTACCAATTCTTATATATTATGCCGCAGCCAGAGAAACGTAGCACAAAGTGAAGTCCGCCAGATCTCAAAAGCCCAGGAGAGTTGTGTGGTTCTGAGGGTGTCAATAAGAGCACACATTTAAATCAAGTGCATGCGAGATATCCAAACCGTAGACCTGCGGAGATGAGGATTGCAAGTTATCGCTTTGCACCTAGAAAAATTTATGCTGTTAGGTGCCCATGAAGTCAGGTAAACTGCAGGTAGCTTTCTTTGCTGCCTACCTGAGTCAATTTTATCAAATCAAGCTTTGCAAAATTGTAATGACTCCACAAAAGTTTCCATTGAGCAGGTGAATATGGTGATGCTCATTGATCTGCTTCAATCTTTCTAGGATTTGCTGGATGATGGTTGTGGTACTAGGAGGTACTTTTCCTCTAGCAGAGTGCCCATATTTGGTTGCAAGCATTGGAGATATTTAGATTAAATGTATTCTTTAACAAAATGTACATTAAATGCATCCTTCAAGTAGCTTAAGTCTCAGCAAGGTGACTGCTACAGTCAAATGGTGGTTGTCTGCTATCTTAGCAATGATGGTCTAAGCAATGATTGATTATAACAAGCAATTGCAGTAAGGGTGGTAGACTCTGATAGCACATATTATTTTTCATGTCTTTTTGTATTAGGTATTTGATAACATTTTTGACTGATTAATATGAGCAGCTAATGGACACATGATTGTATTACAGTGCACACAACTTGTAATCACTGCACATATACTTAACCTTTCGCTGTTTGGTACTAAGAGTATGATATATGTAATTCATTAGTCTCCAAATCACTGTAAATTAAATTCCTTTTATGCTTTCACTTATTGAGAGTACATTTTTACCCACTAAGACATATTTACTGGGAGCAATTTGAAGCCTCAGTTCACGCAAAATTTTATTTCACTTCAGGTAGCCATGTTGGTCGCATCAAGGATATGTGGGTAGCCCACCTGAGATGTTCTTGACCTCTGCCAAAGCACTGTCAAGCCCCTCCCCCAAACCCTTCATGCCTAGATCTACAGTGTATTGTGCTGTATGAGCTAGCAGTAGTGCACCGGATGACAGCTTGAACGAAACCACTTGCGCCCTATGTGGTGCTTCTCGTACATGTTTAGAACGCGTGACTATGTGCACTTAATGGCACAGTTTCACCCCTATTGTCACGCGCACTTTAAACACCCAGCCACACAGAACTAACATAAAATTTAACTAATTATGCCCTAGCGAGAGCTCCAAACCGCATGGGCGACCGTCTTCTTTGCTGTTCCCTGTGTTTTATGCACAATAGCGGGCCGTGTTGGCCTCGTCGATTGTAGCCTCTCCCGGGAACTAGTTCTGAGGTTTTCGGGCTGATGGCCTGTGTTTGGCTGATGAAAATAGAGTGACGAAGTGGGAGCCTATTTTTTAATGGTATAAGGTTGGATCCCTTTCTACCCAACTGAGGCATTATGGGCTATATTTTTTTCTGAGGAGTGGCTGAGGTCCGCTACAAACTTGTATCTTTTGTCTTTGCCTACGCGCCGGGGTGGTGAGCGGGACCCGCCGGTTCCGTGACGGGCAGCGCGTGGCGAAGTGACTCACCATTGGTCGCGGGTAGGTGGCTATCTGGACCGTGGGTTTCCGCCAGGCCGCGTCAGTGACACTGCTGGTAGTGATGTTAGACCGATGCCCGGGGCTGCATCTGCATGTTGTGATGAGCCATCTTTGGATGGGATTTGCTGATGCCTTACTGCACCGCAGGGACGGAACTTTGCACAGTGGAGTAATTGGGGACTAGCACGCTCGTCGGCTCGCTAGCTAATGGCCGGACACCACGCGGTATTGATAAGGAGCGCGAGCGTGGTTTTGTTGTGGACATGGGCGTGTTCCTGGAAGGCGAATTTACATCTCTAGTGTGAACTCTCAGTAAGCGAACAGCTGTTGCATTTGCTTTTTTAGGGCTGCTGTGCGTTTTTTTTGTGAGCTGGCATTATCGTTTTGATGTAGTGATTTAGTTTTTCTACCTTTCACCTTATATTTAAAGAGATGGCGAGCTAAGGTCTTGCCATATTATTGTATGCCCCTCGCAACGGCAGCGCTACGAAATTTATGCACTGTTGTCTCACAGACCAATCCATAAAAAGAAGAGAGTAGGTGGTCGTGCTGGACGTTACGGTACCCGGTGGCGTGACGGGGCTGTCACGCGTCGCGCCGCCGGAGGGTGTGACGGTTTGGCGGGGCGCGCCTTGGCGGTGACCCGTGACCGGTGGAATGACCGACGCTCCACGTGCCTTAGACCATCCTCTGCCTCGCCTGTCGACCACCGACGCCTGCTGCCACCCCACCTGTCCTAGAGCATTGCCACCTGTCCTAGAGCGTCGTCCCCTGACCTAGAGCACCATACTCTGTCCTGGGGCATCAACGCCTGCTGCCACCCCACCTGCCCTAGAGCATTGCCACCTGTCCGAGAGCGTCGTCCCTGCCCTGAGCACCATACTCTGTCCTGGGGCATCAACGCCTGCTGCCACCCCACCTGTCCTAGGCACCGCCATCTGTCCAGAGCGTCGTCCCGCCCTAGAGCACCATACTCTGTCCTGGGGCATCAACGCCTGCTGCCACCCCACCTGTCCTAGAGCATTGCCACCTGTCCTAGAGCGTCGTCCCCTGTCCTCGGGCACTGCCCTCTGTCTAGGGCATCGACGCCCGCCACTGCACCACGCGCCCTAGTGCGCCGTCCCCTGTCTTGGGGCGTCAACGTCTGTCACCTTACCACTTGCCGAAGGACACCGTCCTTTGCCCTT